>JAIUZE010010069.1:0-12316 GCA_022085475.1 Heliosperma pusillum | reverse complement strand
ATGAAGTGTTGATGTGGTGAAAGTGATGGGTAATTATGAGTTGTAAAAATTGGGAAGAGTATTTTTGTACTTGGCACATGGGGTGTGCCGGCTATGAGACACCTATTTCCTTTTTTTTTTTTTTGAATTTTGGCAGGAAAAGGAATCTTGGGTAATTAATGTTGAGATATGGTAAGGATAGGATTTGGTAAATAAAAGATATGGTAAGGTGATTTTGTTTGAGAATTTCGGCCAAAGTGAAATACATGGGTAGAATTTTGGTTTAATTAGGAAAGTGAATAAGATAGGTTTTGGCAAATATGTGGTTCGTAATTCAATTTCCATAAAACACTTAATATGCAAGATACGAACGTAAAATATATAATATTAAACACAAATATACTAGCAATGAAATATGCGGACACAGTCATACAATCTCGTCTTATTCTAACCAGTCACGCAGGTTCACAAAATAAATATGACGAATTTAATTGCTACTGATTAAACCAATTTTCAACCGCAAAATCTCAAAACGTCTTCTCGCTAACGCCTTTGTTAAAATGTCAGCCCATTGATTTTCAGTACTACAAAATTCGAGTTTAATGTTGCCCTTTTCTACATGGTCACGTAAAAAAATGATGTCTAATGTCTATATGCTTAGTACGAGAATGCTGAGGCTGATTTTTAGAAATGACAATAGCACTCGTATTATCACAGAAAACAGGCATACAACCTACATTAACACCATAATCACATAGTTGTTGCTTTAACCAAAGTAGTTGAGAACATACCAGTCCTGCAGCGATATATTCGGCTTCTGCAGTAGACAACGCAACCGAATTTTCCTTCTTTGAGCCCCAAGTAATTATGCAAGGTCCAACAAACGTAGCAAATCCAGAGGTACTTTTTCTATCTAAGGCATCCTGCATAATCTGCATCTGAATATCCTACTAGATCAAAATTACACTCAAGTGGATACCACAAATATAAATTAGATGTAAAAATTAAATATCTCAAGATACATTTAACTGCAATAATATGTGACTCTTTAAGACATGATTGAAATCTAGCACAGACACATACACTGAACATAATGTCAGGTCTACTTGCAGTTAAATATAATAAAGAACCAATCATACCTCGATATGTAGTCTCATCTACGGACTTACCATTTTCGTCCAAGGTCAACTTTTTATCAGTTACCATAGGTGTGTCTATTGGATGAGCGTTCTCTATACCAAATTTTCTGATTAGCTCCTTGACATATTTTTGTTGGTGAATCTTTATTCCTTCCTTGGTTTGTTGAATTTGCAATCCTAGGAAGAATTTTAATTCTCCCATCATGCTCATTTCAAATTATGAGGTCATAAGATCTGAAAAATACTTGCACAATTTATTGTTAGTAGAACCAAAAATAATATCGTCTACATAAATTTGAGTAACAAGTAAATCAGAACCCTCGGATTTTAGAAATAGGGTTTTGTCGACAGATCCTCTTTTAAAATTGTTTTGCAATAAAAAATTTGACAATCTGTCGTACCAAGCCCTAGGTGCTTGTTTCAAACCATATAAAGCTTTCTCGAGTTTAAAAACATGGTTTTGAAACTTGCTATTCAAAAATCCAGGAGGTTGTTCAACAAAAACCTGTTCTTCCAAATAACCGTTAAGAAATGCAGTCTTAATGTCCATTTGGAACAATTTCATT
This sequence comes from Heliosperma pusillum, assembly GCA_022085475.1. Taxonomy (NCBI): domain Eukaryota; kingdom Viridiplantae; phylum Streptophyta; class Magnoliopsida; order Caryophyllales; family Caryophyllaceae; genus Heliosperma; species Heliosperma pusillum. The sequence continues at coordinate 10,632 of JAIUZE010010069.1, read as the reverse complement.
CCTTTGTGAGCTGCGAAGGCGATGAGCAAGCGAATAGCTTCAAGTCTTACTACTGGTGCGAATGTCTCGTCATAATCAATTCCTTCTTGTTGATTATAACCTTGAATGACCAAACTGAAAGTCCATAGACCTTAATTAGACTCTTCTAATTAGTTTCTAAATTACTTGTTAATTTAGTATTTAATGATCTATGTAACATGCATGCAAATATAAAGACATTTATATAAGAGAAGAAATTTCCTCACATTGATATGGAAAATATAAGGGCACAACAAGAACTCCTTCTTGTTGTTCTTGAGCTACAAATATGGATGAACAAAAACAATCTCCAAAGTAGAAGATCTCCTCTAAGTTGCACCAAGATTAACCCAAATAATCTACCCTTATTATTAACTAGATAATAAGATAGATATTATACTACTAATATTATGACTATATTACTACACTAGTAATACTTAGTAAATATTAGTATTTGAGAGTTTTTAGTGAGAGGAAGTATTTTAGAAAGAAGTATGACAATTGCACAAAATCAAGTAAGTTGAAAATGAACAACAATTGGTCATTTTATAGCCATATTGGCCGGATCACTTAGTCCAAATAAGGACTATTATTTTGTTCAATTTTATCACATGCATTAGAGTGGAGTGTTGTAGTATATATGATGATTATTTCTACTTGTTATGTCACTTTCAATAAGTAACTAAAGAGTAAAAACAAGAACAAAAATCATCACCCTTCTAACTACAATCCAACCGGCCATTTTGGCCTAGTTAGGTCCATTTTGATTTTTGATATTTGTCTCACAAATACTTATTGATCATATGGTTAATTATCTTGTATAATTAATTGTTAATTTGATCATATAACAATTATTTGACTCAATTAAATAAATAATATGTACTTAACATTTTAAGTAATATTTTACCATTATATCAATATATAATGGGTCCCACAATGCTTAGTTAATTTATTTTACAACTCCTTGTAAATATAATTAACTAATTACCTCTATCTCAAAACCTCAACTAATTTAGTAATTTAACGATTAATTACTAAGTTAAATCTTATTTAATCGTATTAAAATACGATATAAATTTATTAGTCAATTATCGCATAATTGAAAAATAAGTTTAATCGAATTTGAGTTCTTAACTCAATTTCTAATAATTAACTCTCGTACATATCGAATATATGTAATGTACTAATTAATTGTATCGTATACAAATAATTAGTTACTATTTGGATTTCATCCTTTAGGTGTGACCGAAAGGGATCAGTTGATCACCGCCGTCATACAACAATAACGTCAAACTCTAGTCAGCCAACCGTTATTGATTTACGTTAATCAACTGACTAATCATATATATAGTCAATAATTATCCCAATTATATTCCATAATAAGATTTATTATGTGGCGCACTATTGTGGAGGACACCTACTCCACCAATCTCCCACTTGTCTGACACAAGTGTGCGTCACCGATTCTCTTGTCTCTTTATCACATCTCCCACTCAACGCAAGGTGTCTTTCAGGTCGCAATTGCGATTGACAATATCTAGAGTGGTTTTCTCGATAGGGAGAGTAACTGTCTGACCGGAAAATCTACCATAGATCTTTTTCCGAGCGTGGCCACGCATTTACAGTAACTTCTCCTCGAGTGGCCTAAAGATGTTTTTACCCAACGTGGGTGGACAATTCCTGTTGATCCATCTACTATGTATGATGCAGATCACCATGATCCAGAAGAAGTCCATCGGCCTCCTTTTACGGCACGACCTAGAACATCAACCAAACCAATCGGAAACTGCACCGACTCAGATAGACGGTCGCCAGTCAAAAGAATCGACTTATAGGAATAAGATAGAAGACCCTGCCACGACCAGGCATCAAATAATTGATTTAAGGGTCTCTACAATGTCACTGTCCGACAGAGTGTCATACAGTCTGTCTATGTAAACGACCAGTCATCTCCATGACCCCATGGTGCTGAACCAACCATCGATCGACTTACAATCTAGTCATTTCGAGACGTAACCTCATTGAGTGACTAGGGACAAAATACTAAGTTCGTCCTGTTCACTTGAATTGGGTTCAACCTTTCTTTCAACCAATTCGGATAAACAAAGTATTAAAATTTAGTCAAACTAAATAAAGGAGTTTTTAATGAAACTATAACAATGAATGCGATTATCAAATATTTGGAAAAATTGATACGTTATCAATAATTTCATATCTCATAATCTCTAGCAATTCAGGTACATATTTCAATCCCATTGAAATGACATGACTATCATGTTCAGCCTACAAAAGGCATGGCTGCATGGATTAGCAATACTTGAATCATTTCACATCGTTCTGATTGCTATTTCTCTTGTCTACGTAATTCTCATATTACAATAAAAAACTTTCTGAGTAGGTGTCTAGGTTTGAATCTAGACTTAGGACTATTGGCCTAAATGTAGCTCCCACTGTTTTACCAGTATCATGTGATAGGATATACAACTATGTGAACTACTTCTAGTACCTCCAATACTGTCGAATCCAAGCTACTTTCATATGCATCATCATATGATGCAATGTACTCTATTTCCGTTGTGCAATCCGCAATGATAAACTGCCTGGAACAATTCCAGCGGATACATGACATTTATATTTAAAATGTCATTTCTACGTGGAACCTTTCCAATAGTCTTTTCTGTTTGGAACTCTCCAACAGATAAATCTTCTAGACCACAGCAAGTGCGTGATTTCAAATCACTTTGATTAGTTTGGAAACTGAAGTCTGTGTAAACTCTTACACATAACTCACTTTAAACTCCAAACATATGAAACATATCTTTAGTCCTTCGCAAGTACTTAAGGATGTTCTTTATGGCTATCAAGTGACTCTCACTTTTGATTGCAAATGATTCGTCATACTCAAAGCATGCGAAATGTCGGATTGAGTATACATCACAGCGTATATAATTGATCCCGCAGCGGAAGCAAAAGGAATCAATTATGATGTGTTCAACTTCCTTGAACTAGTCAAAGATCTTATCACAATTAAGAAATTTTGACTCAATGCTAATATTACTTTTAGGATTTATCTACATAAATCCAGATATCTCAAAAGATGTATTCTCCCTCTACAAAATTGGTCATCATCTAAATGATCAATATGTTCCACATAAAGATGATGAAAACATATTACTCCCACTAAAACTTCATGTATAACACATAATCCTCGAGATCATCGAGAAATATTTTATGACATGCTTGACCGCACTAATTTCAACTCGTAGTGCTTACTTAAGGACATCCTCTTAAGCTTGCAAATTAATCTTAGGATAGTTAGGATCTACGAACCCAAGGTGAATATAAAATATACTACCTCTTCTAGAATCGGATTCAAGAAGTGGTTCTTGAGATCCAGTTGGCATCATACTATTATGATATGCTGTAATCGCTAAGTATATTCGAATGGATCAAAGAATTAAGGTTGGTGCAAAACTCTTTGCCTACCAAGTTATCTTTGAAAACATTTAATGTTCATCCATGCAAATTTCGATCTTAAAAATCAATTTACGTTGAAGAGGTCGTACTTCTTCGAGTAAAATTTACCAGGTCACATACCTGACCATCATGCATGGAGTCCATTACGAATCGTATGACTCTAAGCCATATCAAGAAGTTGGGACTAAAAACAGTCTTTTATAAGTCGCATATTAGAATTCATCACTATAAAGAAGCGATAAAATTCCACCTGACCTCCTAGGTTCCGAAGAAACAACTACTGAACAAGCAATGAGGAAAACTTTTTTCGGACCTTATGCTCAGTTTGTGGCTCTTGAAACATTTTCTCCCACTCTGTCTTATCAAGAAATAATCGTATTTTTATTGAAAGACAGCATCACGAGTCACAAACGCTTTGTTCTCGTGGTCAATGTGGGCTTATTGAGCACTTGTTTCATTCAAATAACTTATAAATTAGGTACGCTACCTACCCATATCGTATATGGAATGAAATCAGACTGTTTTAAATGTGTTTTAATATGGTGGGAAAAGAAATAGCAGACAAAAAATATTAAGATCCCAAGGTTAGTCAAATGGCTCATTTTGACTTGACAAAGACAAAACCATATCGTATAAGGTTCTGTTTCTCTATTCAACAACACCTTATCTAATAATGTGTGTTAGAGAAGTTAACTTGTGAAACCATTTCATAATACTTTTGGGGAAAATCAAAGTCAACACTTAGATATTTATAGTTACGATTTAGTCGTAAGTCCTTGATCTAATGCTCTAGTGGTTAACTACTTCTCATTGAAGCTCTTTGAACTTTTCAAAGATTTCTCTTAGCACCTCATTAAGTAGAATCAAACATAATATCTACTTAAATCGTCGGTAAATCAAGTGAAGTAATCATTACCATCTCTGGTTGTGTTGTTATTGGACCACACGTATTCTTGTGTAATGGGGCCAATAATTTACTAGTTCGATTTCCTTTTCAACAAAAGGGCACGAATCATCTTACCTTGAATACAAGATTTGCACACACCATAAGATTCAAAATCAGATGGGTTAGGGATAGTTGTTAATACTAGCCTCTTAATGTGCTACACAATCCAGAATTAAGATTAGACATAGGTCACCAATTTTGAGCATTTTTCAATCTATATGACAAGTAATTACTAGTTTAGGTCAAGAATATAATTAACTTTGATTGATATGGGATAACCATTTACCAAGTATAGGCATAAAAAGATACAACGTTTGTTCTATTCACAAAAGTGAAACACTTGTGTCGTACACAAAAGTGGATACTATATTCTTTATTTAGAGGTCATAAATATAATAACGTTTATTAAAGTATACCTCTAAATCCGAAACTAGATTGATCACAATATAACTTTTATATGTCTCTACAGAAATAAAACTACAATAGTTATATTTCCCTTGTAGGTCGACATTTAATCATGGTTAGTCGTCGTACGAATCATTATTATATGCATTGAATACATTGATGAAAACCATAATGGGTATCTAATACCCAAAAACTGCATTTAGCAAAATAAATGTCGATCATATAGATATTATGGGTGAAAAAATTACACCTAATTTCTAACTCTTTAGAAAACTTTGGGAAGATTCTTTTCTTGTGTCCTACACTGTAAAATAGAATCGTCAAAAGTTGGGTTCGACACCTTGCTTGGGTTTTGACTTTACTATTCAAAATAGTCTTGCCTTTTTCCCTTGCCTTGTGTCAAAGTCGAGCCAACCTACTCTTGAACCTCGTCTTTAACAATTAAGAATATAAACATCATTCTTAGTGCTCCCACTCACTTTCATGAATCTCTACTTAGACAAGTATATTGGAATTATTGTGAAGACTATTCTTCATTTCATTCATGGTTTTACCTTCAAAAGGATAAAATTTTCATGAAGTGATTACGGTATTTGGTTTGTTCACGATTTCAAATAAATCGATTAACCTAGTCATCCCAACTGTTTTGGCCTCTTTTGAGGTAAGCCTCGATAAGGAGCATTATGACGACATACCAAAATACAAACATTTTCTTTGGAGCAAAAATTTGATGTACCATTGTTTATAAGAAGGCGTCACAAAATATTCAAAAACGCTTTTGACTAAGTGGGACTTATTCATTTACTCTTCATAAGAGACATTTGCAATGGTGAATATGAGGATCAAAAGATACAATTCATTTTGTCTTTAGCTACGGTGGTATAAACGGAGATTGCAATCAAAATGCTACCGTATAAAATAATGGAAACCTTTTCCACGATTTAACGGATTTATAAGTTCATAGAAGAAAAATAATTGTCATTACGCGAATAAAAATAAATATCAACGAAAATAAACATTCATTGCTTATATATAATTTACTTGTAAAAACAATTTTAAACAAGTCACTCATATAATGACCCCTCACGAAATTACATAAGTGATTCCAAGACCAATCTTTAGACAAAAATAGTCATCGCATGCTACCTTTATCTAAAAATGGTAAGTCAATACTTGACTAATTCTACACTTAGAACTCTTGGTTGACGGATTTCAACTAAATCCATCTCCTAGTCCCAAGATAACGCTTATCTCGTTGAGTCCAATCCAATTTTGGCTTGTGTTCGCATCACCCTACTTACCCGAGGTACAAAAGGGACCCACGAGCGTGGTAGCCCTAATGAACACGGGGTTCATAGGTGCTTCAATTGGTAAGGCTAAATCTCAATTTTAAGTTATGTGAGAGGTCTGTCAATTTTGGATAATTCCCTATAAGCGAACAAGTCGGTGAATTGTGAATAACGTGAATTGACAATAACGGTAAAAAAATGCAGTGTGACGATTTTGGCATGAAGCGAAATAAAGCAAGCAATCAAGCAACAATAAAATCCTAGTATGGCCACCTAGCTAATCAAAATTAACTAGATAGTTACAAATTCGGAAACCAACTCCTTGGTCCCTTGCCTCTTCACTTGGAACACCTTCCAAAATAGCACCGTCTTAAGGGAGCCACCGGTCTTCATAAAAATAATTACAAATGTACAAATATACAAATTCCTATTATACATTTATACTATAAAATAAAATTATTAAATTATACAAACCGGCGATACGAGATCGCAATAAAATTACAACCAAAATGTTATTCCCTTACATTACGGGTAATAACGATAAAAATTAACTAGGCCATACTAGGTACAAAATTTGCATAAATTATTAAATAAATGACATTCATTCATTCAAATATAAATAAAATAAATTGCTGCAAAATTCATGCCAAAATCGTCCTAAGTTCAATTCATGCTCATTGTAGCTCGATTTCTTCCGGGATTCATTGATTTTTAACCATTAAAAATCACTATCAACATTTAAATCGCATTTAAATTCAAACTAATTAACTAAACTGATTTAGAACCCAAAATTAGTCACTACTAATTTTGTTGGTCATTAATTAGATCGATTTGATTTCACTTGCTAAATATTACGGTTTAGTCATAACAATTATGAAATAAAACCAATTATGAAATAAAACCAAAATAAAATATAAACATCATAAAATTTGAAACCAAAAATTTTTTACATTCTGGAACAATTCCAGGAACTATAAAAATAAAAAACATTTGCTCAAAAATTTTAAATTAATTTTATGAACAAATAGCTTTGTATTTAATGGTTTTTTCAAATAAAAACATTAGATATAGTAAAACAGTGAAACAAGTTATGAAATTTCACCAAGAGTATCAACATCAGAATGTGAAATGTACAAAAATTTTCAAGACCAGAAATGGACGTTTCAATTTTATGAACATTATAATCTCATATTATCGACTTTTATCGTATAAAAATCAATGAACATGCAATACATAAGTAAAAGTCACGAAATTTTACATACAATATGTAAGAAATGCATGTGAGATCATATTAAAATTTTATGGCCAGAATCAACATGCAACTATTTTTAGTTAACTTTTAACTCATAAAATGCATGTTAACTCGGTTTAAACGCCAAAAATCAAAATAAATAGCAAATCAATCCCTAAAACCACGAAATTTGACCACAAAAACTTTGAGGTCAGTAGGTATACATGCACCAAATATTTTTGTCAGAATCGTAATTTAACTTAAATTTTTGATTTATTAGTTATCTTATAACTTTAATAAAAAATGTCCAAAATGAACATGCATGCTACAAGCTAGCTCTGATACCACATGAAAGTCCATAGACCTTAATTAGACTCCTCTAATTATTTGCTAAATTACTTGTTAATTTAGTATTTAATGATCTATGTAACATGCATGCAAATATAAAGACATTTATATAAAAGAAGAAATTTCCTCACATTGATATGGAAAATATATGGGCACAACAAGAACTCCTTCTTGTGGTTCTTGAGCTACAAATATGGATGAACACAAGAAATCTCCAAACTAGAAGACCTCCTTCAAGTTGCACCAAGATTAACCCAAATAATCTACTCTTATTATTAACTAGATAATAAGATAGATATTATACTACTAATATTATGACTATATTACTACACTAGTAATACTTAGTAAATATTAGTATTTGAGAGTTTTTAGTGAGAGGAAGTATTTTAGAAAGAAGTATGACAATTGCACAAAATGAAGTGATAAATGATGAACAACAATTGTTCATTATAAAGCCAAATTGGCCGGATGACATAGTCCAAAAATGGACTATTATTTTGTTCAATTTTATCACATGCATTAGAGTGGAGTGTTGTAGTATATATGATGATTATTTCTACTTGTTATGTCACTTTCAATAAGTAACTAAAGAGTAAAAACAAGAACAAAAATCATCACCCTTCTAACTACAATCCAACCGGCCATTTTGGCCTAGTTAGGTCCATTTTGATTTTTGATATTTGTCTCACAAATACTTATTGATCATATGGTTAATTATCTTGTATAATGAAGTGTTAATTTGATCATATAACAATTATATGACTCAATTAAATAAATAATATGTACTTAACATTTTAAGTAATATTTTACCATTATATCAATATATAATGGGTCCCACAATGCTTAGTTAACTTATTTTACAACTCCTTGTAAATATAATTAACTAATTACCTCTATCTCAAAACCTCAACTAATTTAGTAATTTAACGATTAATTACTAAGTTAAATCTTATTTCATCGTATTAAAATAAGATATAAATTTATTAGTCAATTATCGCATAATTGAAAAATAAGCTTAATCGAATTTGAGTTCTTAACTCAATTTCTAACAATTAACTCTCGTACATATCGAATATATGTAAGGTACTAATTAACTGTATCGTATACAAATAATTAGTTACTATTTGGATTTCATCCTTTAGGTGTGACCGAAAGGGATCAGTTGATCACCGCCGTCAAACGACAATAACGTCAAACTCTAGTTAGCCAACAGTTATTGATTTACGTTAATCAACTGACTAATCATATATGTAGTCAATAATTATCCCAATTATATTCCATAATAAGATTTATTATGTGGCGCACTTTTGTGGAGGACACCCACTCCAACACAAACGAGCCTTGTTACGAACTATAACTCCTGAATCATCCAATTTATTTCTGAATACCCATCGAGTACCAATCACAGTTCGATTAGGAGGTCGTGGCACAAGGTGCCATACTTTATTACGTTCAAACTGTTGAAGCTCCTCTTGCATTGCTACAATCCAGTCGAATTCTGCAAGAGCTTCTTTGATGTTGGTAGGCTCTATGGTAGACAGAAAAGAATAGAATGAACAAAAGTTATTTAATGTTCGCCTAGTTTGAACTCCCTTGTTCAAACTTCCTAGGATAGAATCCATAGGATGAGAACTCTTGTATTTCCATTTCTTAGAGTTTCGAGGCTCATCATCATCTGAAGAACTATCACTTTCCTCAAATGATTCAGAATCAAGATTGGTTCCCCCTGAGTTGGACTCTGGGGTTATAGCTGAAGATGGTACAACTTCAGTTATACCATCTTGATCCTGGTTCAAAGTTATAGCATCATCAGCTATAACTTCAGTTTCCTTTTCCTTGTTTTGAGAAGAGACATTCATATCATTAACAATTGTCTCAGTTTTCTGTTCAAGGTCATTTCCGGATTTGTCAAGTTCATCATTGATTCCTTTGATAACTTCTTCATTATTATCTGGCTCGTCTTCCCTTGAGAGGCGAAAGTCTGGATCATTCATGTTTTCTTCTTCATTCTGTTCAACTTGCTCAGGCACATTATCTTCATCAAATACAACATGAACACTTTCTTCTATGCACAAGGTTCTTTTGTTAAAAACTTTAAAAGCTTTACTATGATTAGAATAACCAACAAACACAGCTTCGTCACTTCGTGGATCAAATTTGCTTAAATTACTTTTTCCATTATTATGGACAAAAGATTTACTTCCGAAGCAACGAAGGTGAGCTATATTGGGTTTTCTCCCTCTTAAAAGTTCATAGGGAGTCTTTTTGAGAATAAGTCTAATCATAGCTCTATTGCGCACATAGCATGCAGTACTAATGGCTTCAGCCCAAAAGCTCTTAGGAAGGCCACTACACAGAAGCATAGTGCGGGCCATGTCCTCTAATGTTCTATTCATACGTTCCACGACACCGTTTTGTTGTGGGGTTCGTGGTGCAGAAAAGTTATGTCCTACACCATTCTCCCTACAATATTCTATAAAAGCTTGATTATCAAATTCGGTGCCATGATCCATACGAATGGAAACTAACTTTTTATCATACTTGTTTTGGGCGATCTTCATTAGTACCACAAACTCATCGAAAGTTTCATCTTTAGTAAATAGAAAGATAGGCCATACATACCTTGAGTAGTCGTCGACTAGGACGAATACGTACCTCGATCCACCGCGGCTTCTAACTTTCATAGGTCCACACAAATCCATGTGTACCAACTCAAGTGGACGCTCTGTACTTACTACTCGTTTCAGTTTGAATGAAGATCTAACTTGTTTACAACGGGCACATGAGTCACACATCTTCTCTTGTTCGAATTTGATTGAGGGTAGGCCCTCAACTAAATTCCACAATTTGAGTTTCTTTAAAGTAGTTGGGCTGATGTGTGCAAACCTCTTGTGCCACAAGCATGAATCATCCATAGT
>JAIUZE010010068.1:0-33999 GCA_022085475.1 Heliosperma pusillum | reverse complement strand
GACCGAGTCTTGGATCGAAATGTTCATCTGCATGTGAATCGGAAAATGGTTTTTCCGAGAGTCTGGCCAGGTTTAGACTAGGACCGGATATTTATATCGTCGTGCTACCAGGAGGAAATTAGTCTACATATACAAAATGTCATCGTGTATGCGTTCAGGGAAATGTCTTATCTCGTGGATGCCTGTTAATCATACTTGCCATGTACACGGTGCTAGTGCGTTTCATTTACCGTGAGAGATGTCGTCTTTATGTCGTCGTTCTTGAATGCGTGATTTCAGGATATTATTCATGGTCATTGCATGATTGGGCACGGTCTATGTATTGGGTTGTTTGAATAGATGATAACATGATGGATTTATTCATGGTCATTGCATGACTTGGCATGGTTTGTTTGTCGAGTCTCAATCTTATCAAACTTATACCGCTAACGGTGAGATGCAAGCCCTAGTGAGCGTATTCGGTTGCCTAAGAGTGTCTTCCCCCCTATCTTTGAATACATGATGGATTTCGTATTTTGTAATTCCATCATCTCTCTCTTAGCATTATATTAGTGAATTGCCTATCTATCCTTATCGTATCCCACATGTATATCCTTATGTATGCATGCTCTACTTTTGTATTTCCTTCTATGTACGTTTAATGTGATATGGCTGGGAGAACCCGGAGTTACTCCCCACTGATTGTGGCGTTCATGTTTTTCATGAATGAAGAGGTTGCTTGCATGGATGGCTTTTGGCTTTGACTTTTTTGGGTTCGGGTGTGAGCTAGCGGGCGTTGTCCCTGGAAGTTTCACCTCTAGACGATTTAGCTAGTTTTGTTAAACACTTGTTCTTTGCTAACATTTTGAGAGACCCCGTCTCTTTGTTATATTTCGTACTTAGTTTGTAATATTTTGACACTCCTCGTTTTATCTATCTTGCATGTATAAAAGTTTTTTTTAAATACCGTATTTCCGCATACTATTTCACATGCTTGTATGTTTTATATTTCCGTATTCGCGAGGGTTGTCACAGAAGTGCTTTGCAATCCTCACCTTGTCCTCTTCACGGACTTGGTATAGATCAAACTGCTTCTCCATCTCTCGGAACCAATCTGATAGCTCCGTAGGGTCCGGTTCTCCACCATATGGTACAATTTTACTCCTAGCTATTTGTCCAGCTACCCAAGCGTAGCCTCCCTGATGGTTATCTTCCCTTCGAGGGGGAATTTTGTTGGCTTGAGCTAAAGCCACGTCTTGTTGATTTTTCAACACTTGTGTCAGGGCTCTAAGCATAACGTTCTCAACTAGACGAGGTCTCACCATCTTCATAAGAAACAAAAACAAATTAAGTTAATCCTACCAATTAGCGTAAACAAATAGACTACCAAGTAAAATCCTTAACTTCTACCCAACTCTCATTTATTATTTTAAGGTCAAGTAGTTTAAGTTTAGGGTTAACGTGTGTGCGTCGGGAGCGATAAAGCTCTGATACCAACTGTGACAACCCTCGCGAATGCGGAAAAATAAAACATACAAGCATGTGAATTAATTAGCGGAAATACGGTATTTTAAAAACCTTTATACATGCAAGATAGAAAATACGAGGTATGTCAAATATTACAAACCAAAGTACGAAATATACTACAACAAGGGACGTAGTCTCTCCAAATGTTATCAAAGTAAAAGTAATTAGCAAACAAGCTAAAATCGTCTAGAGGTGTTTCAAATCCAGGGACAACGCCCGCTAGCTCACACCCGAACCCAAAATATCAAGCAAAAAGCCATCCATGCAAGCAACCTGTTCATCCATGAAAAACATGAACGCCACAATCAGTGGGGAGTAACTTCGGGTTCTCCCAGCCATATCACATTAAAAGTACATATAAGGAAATACAAAAGTAGAAGCATGCATATATAGATATACATGTGAAATACGATAAGGATAGATAGACAATTCAATATATAATAATAAGAGCATATGAGATACAAATCCGAATCCATCATGTTATACAAAGACTCGGGGAAAACACTCTTAGGCAACCGAATACGCTCACTAGGGCTTGCATCTCACCGTTAGCGGTATAAGTTTGATAAGATTGAGACTCGACAAACAAACCATCAATTCTCAAATCAATTAACAACTAACAACAACCATCATCAACAACACGATTCCAATGATTACTAATCTTATTCTAAATACGATTACTAACATAGAAAATACATAAAACACGTAAATGATATCGAGTAACCCTTCACCGTTACCTTTATGCGTCTTCACTACGCGTCAAGGTCCTCTTCAATCAAGAAGTAGTCTTTGTCGGGATCTTGGAGGTCACCACCTACAAAAAGTTAATAAAAGATGAATATAATTCACCTTGAGAAAGACGGATAATTTAAAAAGCGAGAAGGACGGTAATTTTATTACCAATACGGATAGAAGAAGATGAGAGGGGAAGAATAAGACGAACTTACGTGAATTTGAGCGAGAAACGAAAGAGTTATGACGATTATAAGACGGATCAAAAATGGAGGCAAGGTTTTGGTTGATTTCTTAGTGAGGAAGAAAGTTTGAGTTGTGTGAGAGTGAAATAGGTTAAAGGGAGTATGAGATGTGTAAGTGGAAAAGTCAAGAAAAAGTCAAAGACGACTTAAGATGAGTTTCACTTGAAATCTCGCGTAAAATCCAAATACGAACTCGGAAATTCTAAATTCGACTCGGAAATTTTAATTCTAAACTAAAACTAAATTTCGCTGAAAAGTATCCGTAAAATATTTTTACTATTAAAATAGGGTACATTTGCGGGTGTTACATAATTACAAACCAAATCCCTTTTTTAAAGCCTTAAAACCGGTTTACCCATGTAATATGGGTGTCCATTTTATTTTTGTAATTTGTGATTTGTCACATATGTGACATGTGACATGTAACATGTAATTAGGCTTATAAATGTACATTTAACTAATTTAAATGCAATTTCATAACAAATAAATTAGACTTAAGATTTTAAGTCACATTTTATAATTACATGTAAATAAAATGGGTCATCTCATTTTGGTTAATTTAATCCACAACAGTTTGTAATTATAATCGACCAATTTCACTTATCTCAAATGTTTCATAAACATAATGCATTCTTAGTAATATAACAATTAAATTACCAAAATGAATCTTATTTAATGACATTACCATAAGATATAATTCTCACTTTAAACTTGTTCAAATTAAGGGATTAATTAATCTGTATCACTATACAATTAATTAATGTACATGATTTGGGGATTGTTCTTTAGGTGTGACCTCAAGGGATCAACTGATCACCACCGTCTTACGACAGTAACGTCAAACTCAATTGAGCCAATCGTTACCGATTTATGTTGACCAATTGACTATAATATTCATCATCCCTTTTGTATTCTTTATTATTGAGATTTAATTATGTGATCGCATTATTGTTGAGGACACTTACTCCAACAATCTCCCACTTGTCCAAGATAAGTGTGTGTCACCAATTCTCTTGTCCTATTACAATATCTCCCACTCAATGCAAGGTGTCTTGCAGGTCGTACTTGCATTTGATCATACCAAGAGTGGTTTCTTCGATCTGGAGAGTAACTGTCTGACCGGAATTATCTACCATAGATACCTTCCGAGTGTGGCCACGAATTTTCATCTTACTCCTCCTCGAGTGGCCTTGAGATTTAAAACAACCCTGACAAGGGGTGGACAATTCCTATCGCACTATTCGCTTCGAATAGCCACAACTCATCATGGCCCAAAAGATGCTCATTTGACCCCAGTTACGAAGGTCGTATAGCATAAATCAAAGTCACTCTGAAACTGTGCCACCTTAGGCGAACAGTCTTTAGTCAAAGAATTGACACAAAAAGAATACTAGTAGCTCTTGCCACGACCAGGCTACAAGAATTGCCAGAATTCTATCAGCGGTCACTGCCCGACAGATTGTCCCTTACAGTCTGTCTATGTGATCGATTGGTCATCCCTTATGACCCTATGGCACTTGAACTTGCCATCAATCGGATCACACTCTAGTCACTTGGAGACGTCACCTCATATAAGCAACTAGGGGCAAATGCCATGTTAATCCAGTCCACTTTAATGGAGTCCAAAATTGTCTCTACAATCCATTTGGGTATAACAAAGCACAAAACTGAGTTTATGAAACTCTAACGATAAATGTGGTTATCATATATGAACAATCAACACAATGTTATTGCTTCATATCATATAATCTAAAGTTTATTTCGTCCATGACAATTCATGACGATCTTATTAAATGCAATAAAGGCTTAAGTAGTGAATATACCTACCATATATTCACTTATTCCAACCTTGTGAATTGCTTTTTCCTTCCATCCAACGTTATTCCTAATAACATGAATTTATCTACGTATATATCCAGATCTCTATCTAGTGTTGGGCTCTTTAACTTGAAAGATGCTCCCACTCGTTATCATGATAACTAATAGGTATTTAGGTGAAAGGATCTACCATTAGGTCCTTGTTAGCCACCTTATCCTCATCATAATGTACTACGTCTCTATTTGTATAATTTATAGTGATTGACTCTTCAATCATCCTTTTAGTTATTCGCTTCTTTTCTAACAAAGGTACGCCTAGGATTTGAATAAATCCTTATAAGTTTGGAAATTTAGGTTTGTGTAACCTTCACCACTTTACCAAATTTTCTCTACCAAACACAAGATGAATCCCTAGTCCTCCTTGAGAACTCTATGGTGTTCTTGTAGGCTATCCAATGACACTCATCTGGATTGATTTGTTATGGGCTTGTCATGCTCCTAGTATACAATTCATTTAGGTATGTGCATGTAATGGCATACATGATCGGTATCATGTGATCAACAATTCTTAGGTTCAGTGGATGACTATGACCCTTTCATAGTGATCCCACTTTTATCAACATAAACAACCTATTTAACTTGATGAATAGATTAAGGATCTTATCGATATAAGATACCTTTTAAATGCCAAGCTAAAATCTTTTATTCCACAATAGATTTTGATTTTAGTATACATGTTGTCCTCTTTTATCCAACATTAAAATCCAACCACTCCTTTCAAAAAGGTAATATGAATATGTCACTCTTAATGAGTGAAACGTCATTCACGTGGAAAACAGTTTCTCCCACTGAACTTCATGTCTTTACATGATAACTTAAACTCCCACTGAATTTCATGTCTATACATGACTTTTCGACAATTCGAGTGAAACTCTTCTTATATCATCATAACCTCTAGGTAGATACATACAATAGGCTTGTGTCATGCACACATCCTATTCCAAATCCCTATTTGGACATGTGGTTTTGTTGTATATCTTGTACACACTTAATATGAAGTATTGTATTAATGATTTGGATCTCAGCATAGTTACGCATTAACTTAGCTTTTGAAGACATCTACATGTCTATCCATGCAACTACAATTGGACAACTCCAAATAAAACATTTTCTTTGCATAGACTCCATATAGTTTCATAAGTCTCTTATGTTAGAAAATCAAATTTTAAAATTTCTAGGTACTTCCTCTTCATAGATCATAATCTTATTATTTCAAGAACATTTTCTTTTGGTCTCGTCACTAGTCTAAGGATTCACCTAAGAACGCTTTCTTTTGGTCTCATCACTAGTCTTGAGTCTAACCTAAGAACATTTTCTTTTGGTTTCCTCACTATTTCCTAACTAGGTTTTCGTTGTGGCTTATTTTCTCCCACTCTATCTTTAGAAAATACAACTATTTTCCATAAAGATAGCCTTATGAGCCACAAACAATTTTGTACTCATACTCGTGACGGAGGTAGAAGTATCACGACATGACCTTAAGTGATCTACTAAAGATTTCATTGTAAAGACACCGAATCTTAGCTTCGAGATAGACTAGTTCTATAAGCTAAAGAGGTGTACTCATATTCATGTCAATTACAATCTTTATAAGTGGTGGGGCCAATTGGTTTGGTAGACTCCCTACTTTGAGTTCAATAACTCAATTTTGACTTAGCAATTGATCTTTCAAAGTGAGAATCAAATTCTTAACCTTTTATTATAATGATCCTATCATCATAATACTAATATGATCAACTTGATTCGATACAATTTATGTTATTTGTGCAAGTATAGTATGATGACAAGTTTTTAGAACTAAAAAGTTTCAACAAACCGAATGACTTGGGTTGAGAGCCAAGTCACTAAATCCAATTACAACCAATGTCAATAAAAGGAATTAAACAAATTTCCATGTCAAACAAGGAAATTATAAAAGTTCTAAAAACAATGTCTCAAAATACATTCTAAAATTTTGATAATTCAAAATGAGGCCAAGCTTCCATAGGTCTTCAATCATGGGTAGCTACCATAGCTTCCCTTGAAGAGCCTTCTTAGGCTTGCTTGTCCTTGCCTTTATCCTTGCTAGGATGCCCTAATTACAATTAAATAGGGTAAGAATCACAACTCGTATCTATATACCAAAGTTGAAATTATAACATAGACGATAGGATAAATTACCAACTGAAACATCTTTCGAGTTTGAATATCTCCTAGATATTTAGTGCAATTCCTCTTCCAATGCCCTATGCCATTACAATAATGGCACTTGTCCTCGGTTGAGGCACCTTTCTTAGGTTTGGGTGAGCTTTCCTCAATAGCTTTTTCCATTTCCTTTGAAGGTGGAGGGCTTCTTCCCTTTATTACCACCTTTCTTGAACTTCCCCTTGCTCCTTTTATTAATATGGAGTATATCCTTGGAAATGCTAACATTTAGCCCATGTCTCTCTCGGCTTGCACGAGCATCTTGTGTATTTCATGAAGAGATGTTTCTCATGTTATGCATATTGTAGTTTACCCTAAACTTCACATATGCTTTGATTTTCCCCAAGGATTATTAGACTCGGTCGATAACGAGTTGTTCGGGAATGGTCACCCCTTGCAGTTTAAGAGTCTCAACATGCTCAATCAATTTGAGTACATGAGGGCTAACTTTTGGTCCTCTTTTAGGTTCATGTTGAATAATGTGGAAGACGTCTTATATTGTAAAATCCTAGGAGCTTGTGAAAAAACATGGCCACAAGCTTGGCATAGATCTCATAGGCCGTGCTCATCTTATGGCACTCCCTTGAAGATCGGCCTCCAACGAGAAGATCAAAACGTTTTTTATCGCGGCAGACTCTTTGTGGCTAGCCTCATAGGCTCGCCTTGCGTGGCGGTTGACCTTTCATTAGGTGCGGTGGGAGAGGCCTTGGCAAGGTAACGAAACCTGTCGTCACCCGCCGCGGCCAAGCGGAGTTGCATATTCGAATTGGTAAAAATAGCGTCATTCTTTTCTAACTTGCATCGATCCATGAAGGATCGAAGCCACGAGACATTCGTGAGAGTTGGAGCATAGATGGTGGTGGATGAATTAGCATTTGCCATTGCGAATAAATAATATTAACTACAAAATTTAAAAGACATAAAGGAAATGTCAACATTTATCATTTTATATACTTGTAAACATTTTAAAAAAGTTTTAACATTTAAATAGTGACCTCTACCCAACTAATATAAATGATTCCGAGATCCAAATTCATATCAACTTGGGCACGGTAAGCCGATTGATCCCTTATTAACATAATTCGGTGGATTAACTCTTTAATCGATTCTACATTAGAACTCTCGGTCGATAATATTACTTTAATATTTATCTTAAGCCCGGAACACATGCGGCTACGGTCGCGAATACTTCCGTTGAGCTCAATCCAAATTTCTAAATAATAACATTTATTACCCCACTTACCCAACGTAACAAGTTTACCACCCCGGTGAGCCGAGCCTACTTCCTTGCGAAATTGGGATTCATGGGTTCTACATTTGGTAAGGCTTGATCTCAATTATTTATTATGAGAGGTCATGTCAATTTATTATCTATCTCGTTTAAGTGAACTAAATCGATGAATTAACGATAATTTTAATTGACACGGTCAAAAACTCGATAAAATATGCATGTCATGTTATGGCGATTTGGCAATGCATGCAAACATATTAAATAAAAATGCAAGCATAAAAATAAAACTCCTAGTATGGCCTTTCCTAGAACAGTATATCATATAATCTATTACAAGTTCGGAAACCAACTCCTTTGGTCCCTTGAACTTCATAAGCACGCCTTCCAAGGTCACCGTCTCTCTCGGAACTCCTTTCCGAATGGCACCGTCTTTGGGAAACTCCGGTTTTACAATTAGTTACAAAATATATAATAAAAGTAAAATAATTTCCTCTTATACATTTGTAAAATAAAATAATACAATAAAAGTGATGCAAGATCACAATAAATTACAACCGAATCAATATTCCATTACATTTCGGGCAATATCGATTAAAACTAAGGCCATACAAGGAAAAATTACATAATTCCAAATTACATAAACCAAAATATGACATTCATAAATTGAAAATATGACATTCATCAATAAAATGCAGCATTATAATATGTATAAAACATGCTCATGTTAAATGCCAAATCGCTCTAATTATCGGTTTATATCGAATATAACCCGGTTTTACGGAAATGCGTGATAATAACACTTTAAAATCACCAAACAATACTTAAATCATATTTAAGTCCAAGTTAATTATCCCAACTCATTTAGGCCTAAAAAATTAGTCATCACTCAATTTTTGACGATAATTCAACTTGTTGTTGTATAATTGCTCATAATTAGACTTTAAAATCATATTTTAATAAAATAAATCCAAATTTAATTACAATAATTTAAAAATTAGAATTTTAAATTCTTGAACATTCTGGAACATTTCCATGACACTCATAATGTCAAAAATCATGGTTAAAAATTTCGAATCGGTTTTTGAGAAAAATGGTTGCGCTTTATCGGTTTTATCAAATAAAATACATAAAGCATGCAAAAATTAATCATATTAAATTTTGAACTTTAGATCTGAAATTTGAGACATTTATTCAACCAGGAATAAGTTTCTCTTAACATGAAATTTAATTTAGCTATATTTCCTAAATTAGTCACTAATTTTGCCATTTTTACATTAAAAATTCATAAATCATGCTAGACAAATCACATTAGTCTCAAATTTTCGAGTATAACAGGAAAATATGCATGTCAAAACATACTAAAATTCCATAGTCAGATTCAAAGCTTAAGTACTTTTAACCATTAGACCTTTATTTATTCCATTTTATCATATAAAAATAATAAATAATACGAAATAAGTCCACTTCACACGAAATTTCACATACAGTAAGTACAATGCAAGTGTGATATTGTGTAAAAATTTTAAGGTCAGAAGATAAGTCTAACTAATTTTAGAATTTTAAACATCATTTTACTCATTAAAATGTAATAAAAACACTAAAATTCATATTTGAGCACTATAAATTTCCATAAATCATCAAAATGACCTAAACTCATATTAGGACCAGAATATATTGACATGCAAATAACTTTGTGGTTTTATCTTATAAAACAAAAATTACTAGTTTTCTTTAAGTTACCATAACTCGAAAAAACTATAAATCGATTATGCATGCAACAACGTTGGCTCTTGATACCGTTTGTAAGTTTCTTAAACTCAATATTAGACACTTCTAATATCATGATACATTTATTTTACTCTTAAAATAAACAGATCTTATGCATGCAAAACAAAACAATACAAAATAAGAAGAAACATTTTCCTTATATTGATGTTTGAACAAATATGGGCAGAAGATTAGGACACCTTCCTAATCTTGTTCTTGAGCTCAAAATATAAGGATGATTTCCAAGTTCTTAGAATAAGAACACTCCAATTAGTTGCACCAAGACTACCCTTAATCATTATATAAAATACTACACTAGTATAATACAATAGATCCCTTAAAAGTGAGTAATAAACACTATTACTACTCTTAGTAATTTTATTAGTTAATTTATGAACAAAAGATGAACTTCTCAAGTTATTTTAGTGTGAGAATGTAGAGTTGTAGAGAGATAAGTGTATTTTTCACTTGTAAGATGAATGAATGCAAATAAGGAGAAATCTCCTTATTTTGTTATGCATGACCGGCCACCCAAGCATGGGGGAAGGTGAGCATGCCTCATATTTGGTCTTCTCAAAGTACTAGGCTTAGGGATAGAAATAGGTGCTTAATCATTTTGTCTAATCTATATTAGATTAATAATTACCAACCAAATCCCTCTTTTAAAGCCTTAAAACCGGTTTACCCATGTAATATGGGTGTCCATTTTATTTTCGTAATTTGTCATTTGTCACATATGTGACATGTGACATGTGACATGTAACAAGTAATTAGGCTTATAAATGTACATTTAACTAATTTAAATGCAATTTCATAACAAATAAATTAGACTTAACATTTTAAGTCACATTTTATAATTACATGTAAATAAAATGGGTCATCTCATATTTGGTTTATATAATCCACAACAGTTTGGAATTATAATCGACCAATTTCACTTATCTCAAATGTTTCATAAACATAATGCATTCTTAGTAATATAACAATTAAATTACCAAAATGAATCTTATTTAATCACATTACAATAAGATATAATTCTCACTTTAAACTTGTTCAAATTAAGGGATTAATTAGTCTGTATCACTATACAATTAATTAATGTACATGATTTGGGGATTGTCCTTTATGTAACACCCGCAAATATACCCTATTTTTCTAGTAAAAATATTTTACGGATACTTTTCAGCGAATTTTAGTTTTAATCGTAAATTTAATTTTCCGAGTCGAATTTAGAATTTCCGAGTTCGTATTTGGAATTTCCGCGAGATTTCAAGTAAATCCCGTCTTAAGCCGTCTTTGACTTTTATTGACTTTTCCACTTAAATATCTCATACTACCTCTTTAACCTATTTTTCTTACACAACTCAAACTTCCTTCTTCCTTAAGAAAACCCATCAAAACCTAGCCTCCATAATCATCCAAGCTTAGAATCTTCATAGCTCGTTCGTTTGTTGCTCAAATTCACGTAAGTTCGTCTTATTCTTCCCCTCTTAGCTTCCTCTATTCGTTTTGGTAATAAAATTACCGTCTTTCTCGCTTTTTAAATTATCCATCTTTCTCTAGGTGAATTATATTCATCTTTTATTATCTAATTGTATGTAGGTGGAGACTAGGAAGGTTTAGAATCGATTAAAGACGCGTAAAGGTAACGGTGAAGGGTTACTCGATATCATTTTTTACGTGTTTTACATGCTTATATGCTAGAATTCGTATTAGATTACGATTAGTAAGTTTAGGAATCATGTTATGGATGATGATTGTTGTTATTTGATGATTGTTGATGATGAATATTGATTGTTGATAGTTATTAGAAATGAATTATGAGAATTGGAAATGATAGGATTGAATTTTTGTTGAAGGCTCTCGGGTGAATTGGTAACACATGTCACGGTCGTGAAATACAAGTCACGGTCGTGACTTGTGCAGTTTCACTGCACTGACCCCTTTTCGTAAAATAATCATATCTCCTTCATTACTTGCTTGTTTTGGGCTTGTGACATACCGTTGAAACCGTAAGAGGATACGCTATCACCTCGACTTGGAATTTATGCATTTGCAAGTCTAGAACTCTAGTTATGACAGTTTGAAGTGAACCCTTGTTTTAGTTAGTTTCCAAACTTGTTGTTTTGGAGAGGTATCTATGTTTCCTATTTATTATGCTTCTTAAACTTGTTCTAATGCTTATGTATCATGTATTGATTCATGTTTATCATATTTACATTTATATAATGCCATATTCACATGTTTTGTGACGTTTTTTGCTATGTCCCACTTTGAGTCGTTTTTTACAAATGATACGGTTTGAGCACTATCTTGTTTTGTGCTTTGTACTCTCATTCCCTTGGCTACCTCCACGTTTGTAAGGCTGGAATGTCGGAACGGAGAGGTATCCTACTGCTTAATTGCATGTGTTAGTGGGTATACGACGACGTTGTTGGGAGACGAACGCATTGCGTTGATCGACCCGGCCGTCAAATGTTGTGTACTTGCGAGGTGGTGTTATTTGCATGTAGCGTACCGCTTGTTATGAGGCTTGAGCTCTTTTCCGCCTCTTTCGTGAATTGATCTACCGAATTTGGGGTACTCGGCATATATATTGTAAGACCGAGTCTTGGATGCGAAACGCTTTATCGGATGTCGAATCGAACACGTTTATTCCGAGATCCTGGCCAGGTTTAGACTAGGACCGGATATTTATTATCGTCGTGCTACCAGGAGGAAATTAGTCTACATATGCGAAATGCTTTATCGTGTATGAGTTCAGGGAAATGCTTTATCCCGTGGATGCCTGTTAATCATACTTGCCATGTACACGATGCTAGTGCGTTTCATTTACCGTGAGAGTTGTCGTCTTGTGTCGTCTTTTAATGCGTGATTTCATGATATTGTTCATGGTCATTGCACGATTGGACACCGTCAATGTCTTGGTTCGTGAATGGATGATAATATGTTGGATTTATTGTGATCATCGCATGACTTGACTTTGGTTTGTCTGTGAGTCTCAATCTTATCAACTTATTCCGCTAACGGTGAGATGCAACCCTAGTGAGCGTATTCGTTGCCTAGAGTGTCTTCCCCGGTCTTTGAATTAACAGGATGATTCGGATTTTGTATTATTCCATATGCTCTTATTATTATTTATCGAATTGCCTATCTATTCTTATCGTAACTCACATGTATATCTATATATGCATGATTTTACTTTTGTATTTCCTTATATGTACGTTTAATGTGATATGGCTGGGAGAACCCGGAGTTACTCCCCACTGATTGTGGCGTTCATGTTTTTCATGAATGAACAGGTTGCTTGCATGGATGGCTTTTTGCTTATGCTATTTTGGGTTCGGGTGTGAGCTAGCGGTCGTTGTCCCTGGATGAAACACCTCTAGACGTTGTTTAGCTAGTTGCTAATTACGTTGTCTTTTGTTAACACTTTGAGAGACTACGTCTCTTGTGGTATTTTTATTTAGTTTGTAATATTTTGACACTCCTCGTATTTTTCTATCTTGCATGTATAAAGGTTTTTAAAATACCGTATTTTCCGCTATATAATTCACATGCTTGTATGTTTTATATTTCCGCATTCGCGAGGGTTGTCACAAAGGGTATACCCAAGAGAGATAATATGTCTATAATAGCTATAAAATCGGTCGAGGTATTCATGGAAAGGCTCATTCTCGCATTGTGGAGTTTGGAAATAGATAGTCATTGAGAGAAAATAAAGCAATCCCTTTGAAACAAATTATTCCTATTACCTGAAAAGAGTCACTACACTACAAGGAAAAGGTGAGAAAAATCTCAAGGAACAAATGTTCCTCGAGACAAAAGAAAAGAAAAAAAAAAAAAGACAAGGTAAAACTCTACTAATCACAAATAAACAAAACCGTGCTCCCCGGCAACGGCACAAAAATTTGATCGGGTTGTCGCGTAGCCTAATCAAAGATAAATAACCCAGACTAGGCTAACAACAAATTAATGTAATTAGGGAAGTAAGGGGTCGATCTCGGTGAGACGGGAGATACTTGTGAATAGTTATGGTTAGAACTCTACCTTGTACGATTGGCAAATGTTTGTCACTAATTACTAAATGCTATAATAAAAATGATAACAATACAATAAAGAAAAGGATCTAGGGAAGTAGGTTCACACATGTAGATTAACATATTGATGAAATTGGATTTAGAACATGCAAATAATTCATTGTGAGTTCGTAAGAATGATGTGTTCATTACAATCATAGATCAGATGGTCTAGCAGGCTTTTAGGCAATTTACTAGGTCTTAATCTACCATGTCATGCTTTGTCTATTCAATTCACGTATTTCTACCTTGGAAAAGAATTCCATTTTAGTCAATGATTTTGGCCAGAAATCGTTAACCATCGTTACAATCCAAACATGCATAGACACAACGTTTTAAAGACACAATTTCTTTTATCCATTTTCATCTTTTAATCAACCTAACATGGCTACCCTACACCCTAGAAAAACGACTACTTATGCATGATTAACAATGAAAGGGCAACTAAGATTATAAAACTAAGAATGGTAAACATGATAAAGGAAATACTAAAAGAAAATGAAACTATAATGTAAACACGAGAATAAAGATTACCAGAAAGAATGAGCAAAGATCGAAATGGAATAAGAACTTGAATAGGAAACGCAAACCCGGAAACTTGAGTTCCAATTACAAGTAGAACCATACAATTGAAGAAAACTTAGAACTAAACTAAACTAGAGAAAACTAAAACTAAACTAAACTAAGAAAGATGAGAGAAAGAAGAAAAAACTAAACTAAAGAGAGAAGTGTTTTTGTACATGTAGTTGTTGTTTAAATTGTGTATGATGCATATGCTATTTATAGGGTTGAGAGGCTGCTGTGTTTCGTCCAAATTCATACCCTAGACAACCTAATAAAGCACCCCATTAAGACTTGGTAGAAGAAGAGCCAAGAAGCGCTCAACAGCAAACATTCCCGATCGGGGATATGGTAATCCGATCGGGGATATGTAAGCAATTGACAAGATATAGGCATGAAATATTAAAGGTAAGAATTGATATATCTTATCATTGTGAGCATGACAAACTTCATAGATGACCACTGAACTGCTCCACTCGTCAGTGAGAGATGGAGTGAAATGTTTAAGATCATGGAACAAACAATTAGTTCCCAAAATATCATTAGTGGACTCTAATTGGGGGTAGGGTGAATCAAAGGAGTGGGAATCAAAAATGGGTGGTTGATCCCACTTAATTTCAAGGCTAGGTTCACAAAACCCAATATCATTTTCAAATAAATATGGAATATCCTTAGCGAAAGGATTTTCAAAGAAATATGATGACTCGATCGACGACTCTCCATTAGAGTCACAAATGGGCTTAACAACATCCTTGTCTAAAGTCTCGACTACCATATGGTCAATATCAATAATGGGGGTCTCAAAATTGTCAAATGGAACGACACTAGAGTGACTTTCAATAGAAAAGGTTGGACCATCATCATCGTCATCTATTAATTCATATGATTGGGGAGAATTAGACTCACATGGGGGGGCTGAAAAAGCATAGGAGAAATTAGACTCACATGGAGGGGCTGAAAAAGCATAAGGAAAATTGATTGGCTTACATCTTTTAAACTTGGGTTCTTCCTTTTGCCCTTTGAGCATTTGAACTTGAGCCATGATTTCATTGAGTTGCTCTTGGATTCTCAACCGCCGGTGCGTTTCTTCCCTTGTTTGGGATGCCATAAAGTTCAAGAAAATCCAAAGTTCCTCTCCTCTCTTCTGATAAAGACTTCCACCACTCAATTGCATAGCCAGGTTACGACACTCAATGAGCATTCCATGAAGCACGACATTTCTCATATAGGTCTCATCAAGGGTATACCCAAGAGAGATAATATGCCTATAATAGCTATAAAATCGGTCGAGGTATTCATGGAAAGGCTCATTCTCGCATTGTGGAGTTTGGAAATAGATAGTCATTGAGAGAAAATAAAGCAATCCCTTTGAAAGAAAATATTCCTATTACCTGAAAAGAGTCACTACACTACAAGGAAAAGGTGAGAAAAATATCAAGGAACAAGTGTTCCTCGAGACAAAAGAAAAGAAAAAAAAAAAAGACAAGGTAAAACTCTACTAATCACAAATAAACAAAACCGTGCTCCCCGGCAACGGCACCAAAATTTGATCGGGTTGTCGCGTACCCTAATCAAAGATAAATAACCCAGACTAGGCTAACAACAAATTAATGTAATTAGGGAAGTAAGGGGTCGATCTCGGTGAGACGGGAGATACTTGTGAATAGTTATGGTTAGAACTCTACCTTGTACGATTGGCAAATGTTTGTCACTAATTACTAAATGCTATAATAAAAATGATAACAATACAATAAAGAAAAGGATCTAGGGAAGTAGGGTCACACATGTAGATTAACGTATTGATGAAATTGGATTTAGAACATGCAAATAATTCATTATGAGTTCGTAAGAATGATGTGTTCATTACAATCATAGATCAGATGGTCTAGCAGGCTTTTAGGCAATTTACTAGGTCTTAATCCACCATGTCATGCTTTGTCTATTCAATTCACGTATCTCTACCTTGGAAAAGAATTCCATTTTAGTCAATGATTTTGGCCAGAAATCGTTAACCATCGTTACAATCCAAACATGCATAAACACAACGTTTTAAAGACACAATTTCTTTTATCCATTTATCATCTTTTAATCAACCTAACATGGCTATCCTACACCCTAGAAAAACGACTACTTATGCATGATTAACAATGAAAGGGCAACTAAGATTATAAAACTAAGAATGGTAAACAAGATAAAGGAAATAATAAAAGAAAATGAAACTATAATGTAAACACGAGAATAAAGATTACCAGAAAGAATGAGCAAAGATCGAAATGGAATAAGAACTTGAATAGGAAACGCAAACCCGGAAACTTGAGTTCCAATTACAAGTAGAACCATACAATTGAAGAAAACTTAGAACTAAACTAAACTAGAGAAAACTAAAACTAAACTAAACTAAGAAAGATAAGAGAAAGAAGAAAAAACTAAACTAAAGAGAGATGTGTTTTTGTACATGTAGTTGTTGTTTAAATTGTGTATGATGCATAGGCTATTTATAGGGTTGAGAGGCTGCTGTGTTTCGTCCAAATTCATACCCTAGACAACCTAATAAAGCACCCCATTAATACTTGGTAGAAGAAGAGCCAAGAAGCGCTCAACAGCAAACATACCCGATCGGGGATGTGGTAATCCGATCGGGGAAGTTGCACTCTTGGTCAATTGACTTTCGTTTCATCTCCTTTGCTACGTGACTTGATCTACCTTGACTCCTTTGACTTTAGATTCGAATGGGGACGTAACTAACACCTCTTGGGCCTCATTTCCTCCCCTATTTGAGCTTGATCATGTCCCCAAGGGTTAAGGGTCGGAGCATGAGGTTTGAGACGACTTTCCTCGACGAATAGCAAAACCGTCGCAACTTGTGCATATGAGCTCGGAATGACTTGAAACGTGTTCCCTTTGACTCGGAACTTCTAGATCTTTATAGCATGCCATCTTAACCTCACGTAATCGTCCTTCTTAGCTTCTCATTGCTCATATTTCCTTCAAATGACCGGATTTGAAGTAGACACGACTCAATTCCTACAAATGACATTAAAGCACGAGAAATACTGCAAAGGAGAGATTAGCTCATAAAACCACTTCTTAAAGTGGATAAACCATATCAAATCGAGATAAAAAGAGGGGATAAAATCATACAAATTAACACTTATCACTGGTCAGCTGACCGGCTGCCGGTCGGCCGGCTGGGGTCAATTATGCACGAAAATCACCAATTTCACTAAGGCTCATTATACAACAACATCATCTAACATCACAAAACATCAATTCTCATTATCAATTATCAACTAACAACAACCATCATCAACAACACAATTCCTATGATTACTAATCCTATTCTAAATACGATTACTAATATAGAAAACACATTAAAACACGTAATGATATCGAGTAACCCTTCACCGTTACCTTTTTACATCTTCAATCCTCGTCGAGGTCCTCCTCTACTAAGTAGTAGTCTTTGTCAAGGTCTTGAAGGTCACCACCTACAATTAGACAATAAAAGATGAATATAATTCACCTTTGAGAAAGACGGATAAATTGAAAAGTGAGAAAGACGGTAATTTTATTACCAATTAAGATAGAGGACGATGAGAGGGAAATATTAAGACGAACTTTAGTGAATTTGAGCGAGAAATGAAGGAGTAGAGTCGATATTAAGCTTGAGCAAGTATGGAGGTTAGGGTTTTGGTGGTTACTTGGTGAGGAAGAAGAGTAAGTTGAATGAGAGTGAGTTAGGGTTTAGAAGAGAGTATGAGGGAGCAAGTGGAAAACATGAGACAAGGCCCATAAACACCTTAAGACGTAACTTACTCGAAATCTCGCGTAAAGTCCGAAGACGAACTCGGATTTTCTAAAATAGATACGGGGAATTTAATTCTAGACTAAAACCAAAATTTGCTGAAAAGTATCCGTATAATATTTTTGATATAAAAATTAGGGTACAATTGCGGGTGTTACAATATAGGTGCCCTAGCGCTCCAGATATTTGGGTTTGAGTGACAACAGGTCAATTCTGAATATCCTGCAGTTTTCCTGTACATCAGCATGAACTTCAAAAAATCATATCTCCCTTCTCAGATGGATTAAAAATTCCCATGATAAATCAAATGAAATCTAAAGGTTTTAGCTTTCACCTCCAAAAGGAATCAATTAAAAATATCCAGCCAATATTGAGTTATTCAAATTTCATTGATGATAGGTCATTTCAGAAAACTGAATAGCATTCCTGCATGACAGTCTTTGAAGAACTCCTGTGAAAACTATACTCGATGAAACTTGGTGATTCCAATTACATATGAAAGAGCACTCTTTCAAGAATCCAAAAATATAAAGAACTAACATTCCCACCATGTAGAACTCAAGATATGAGTTATTGAAGTTGACCAAATTCTGGTGATATTCTGGGATCAGTTCAGGTTTCCTGAAGTTGAATGCTAAGCTTGTTTTCCCTGAACTTGGCTCATTTTATTCTTGGATTGCATCCAATTGTCTCATGGCTTTAGAAAGTCCCATGGAATGTTCCTTTGGCATGTAAAATGAAGGACCCTTACCCCTAGCTCTTGCTACACCTATAATAGAAAATCATATAATCTATCACAAATTCGGAAACCAACTCCTTTGGTCCCTTGAACTTCAGAAGCACGCCTCCCAATGACACCATCTCTTTCGGAACGCCTTTCCGAATGGCACCGTCTTTGGGAAACTCCGGTATTACAAATAATTACAAATTATATAATCAAATTACAATAATTTCCTATTATACATTTGTAAAATAAAATATTACAATAAAAAAAGATACAAGATCACATTAAATTACAACCGAATCAATATTCCCTTATATTTCGGGTAATATCGATTAAAACTAAGGCCATACAAGAATTATAATACATAATTCAAAATTACATTAATAAATTATGACATTCATAAAAAAAATATGACATTCATAAATTAAAATTCAGCATTTTTATATGTATTAAAACATGCTCATTTTAAATGCCAAAACGCCCTATATTACGGTTTATATCGTATATAACCCTGTTTTACGAAAATGCGTGATGATAATACTTTAAAATCACCAAACAATACTTAAATCATATTTTAGTCCAAGTTAATTATCCCAATTGTTTTAGGACTCAAAAATTAGTCATTACTCAATTTTTAACAATAATTCAACTTGTTGTTATATAATTGCTCAAAATTAGACTTTAAAATCATATTTTAATCAAATAAATCAAAATTTAATTACAATAATTTCAAATTTTTAATTTTAAATTTTGGTACATTCTGGAACATTTCCATGACACTCATAATGTCAAAAATCAAGGTTAAAAATTTTGAATCGATTTTGAGAAAAATCGGTTGCGCTTTATCGGTTTTATCAAATAAAATACATAAAGCATGTGAAAATTAATCAAATTAAATTTTGAAAATTTGACCTGAAAAGTGGGACATTTATGCAACCATGAATAATTTTCTCATGACTTGAAATTTATTTTAGCTATATTTGCTAAATAAGTCACTATTTATGCCATTTTTACATTAAAAACTCATAAATCATGTTAGACAAATCACATCAGTCTGAAAGTTTCCAGTATGTCAGGAAAACATGCATGTGACAATATACTAAAATTTTATGGTCAGATTCAAAGCGTAAGTATTTTTAACCATTTGACCTTCATTTATATCTTTTTATCATATAAAAATCATAAATCATGAGAAACAATTCCACTTCACACGAAATTTTACATACATTAATTAAAATGCATGTGTGATATTGTGCAAACATTTAAAGGTCATAAGCTAAGTCTAACTATTTTTAGCATTTTACTCATTAAAATATAATAAAAACACTATAAATCATTTTTGAGCAATATAAATTTCCATAAATCATCAACATGACCTAAAATCATATGAGGACCAGAATATATTGACATGCAAATGACTTTGTGATTTTATCTCATAAAACACAAATTACTAGTTTTCGTTAAGTTATATTAACTCGAAAAAACTATAAATCGATTATGCATGCAACAACCAAAGCTCTGATACCACTTGTATGTTTCTTAAACTCGATATTAGACATTTCTAATATCATATTATGAATAGTTTACTCTTAAACTATTAGGATATTATGCATGCATAACTAAAGATAAATAAGAGAAGAAAACTTTGTTCCTTATTGGATTGGAACGAATTTGGGCAAAATATTTGGACACCTTCCAAATATTGTTCTTAAACTTAAACAAGAAGGATGAACTTCCAAGTTTCAAGTTAGAAACTCTCCTTTTAGATGCACCAAGATAACCCTTAATCACTACTAAAATGCCACACTAGGATGACAAGTTGTAACCCTTAAAATCATCTAGTAACTCTTATTACTACACTAGTATATTATTAGAGAAATATGAACTCAAGTTTTGTGAAAAACTTCTCTAAGTTTTCTTCTTGTAAGATTTTGGTAGAGAGATAAGTATATCTTTTCATATAAGATCAAGTGCATGCTAATAAGGAGAAAACATCACCTTATTGAGCACATGACGACCAGCCACCCAAAGAGCATGGGTAAGGGTGAGTTTTCTTTTGATCTCTTAACAATGCACTAGGTGGTCACTAGGTTTTTAGGTGAAATGATAATGTTTACCCATTAAACAAATCAACTAATTATTACCCTTAACATACCCACCAAAACCGGTGCACCCATAAAAAATGGGTGTATGTTTTATTTTTGCATTTTGTCATTTGTCACATATGTGACATGTGACATGTGACATGTAACATGTAATTTTGCTTATCAATGTGCATTTAACCAATTTAAATGCAATTTCATAACAAATAAATTAGACTTAACATTTTAAGTCATATGTTATAATCACATGTAAATAAAATGGGTCATCTCATATTTGGTTAATATAATCTACAACCAATTGTAATTATAATCGACCAATTTTGCTTATCTCAAATGTTTCATAAACATAATGCATTCTTAGTAATATAACGATTAAATTATTAAAATGAATCTTATTTAATTATATTACAATAAGATATTATCCTCAGTAATATAAACTTAGTTCAATTCAAGGGATTAATTAATTTGTATCGATATACAATTAATTATTGTATATGATTAGAGGATTGTCCTTAAGGTGTGACCTCAAGGGATCAACTGATCATCACCGTCATACGACATTAACGTCAAACTCAAGTGAGCCAATCTTTACTGATTAATGTTGACCAGTTGACTATAATATTCATCATCCCTTTGTATTCTTATTATTGAGATTTAATTATATGATAGCATCATTGTTGAGGACACTCACTCCAACACTTATCATCCCAACATATCAATATGTATTAGCTGAAAATCAATCTCCATTCATGTCAATTATTCCACATAACATTCTCATGCCATTGTAAATGCATACTTTTCATGTTCTCATACAATTCTTTCATATAATCACATGTAACTCATATATATAACATGTTTGTTAACAGTAAATATATTCTCATGGCAAAATTCACCACCGTTCATACATATTTCATATAAGTTCATCATACTTCATATACATCACATAAACATGTCATATCTCCTTTCCACATCCATCTCCATTTCACATATCTCAACATGCAACATATATTAATACACTAAATGCACATAACGCCCCGACACTTCCCATGGTGACCAAGTAAGAGCCATAAGGGCAAAGGTGCGGTTTCGGAACGTCTCCCTAATCTTTGCGGTAGCTCCCTATGACTCCTACCCGGGTTCATTTTATTAGACACTCCTTGTTCATTAGGTTCATTGGTTTTAGGTTCCAAAATCTATCGCTCTGATACCACTTTGTAACACCCCAATACACCAAGGTAACTTACAAGGCCCCCTTAGCATACGGAAGCACTATCATCTCGGTTGCCCGAGGTAGTGAACATCACAACAAGCAATAAAGGAAGCAACACTTTATTAATAATAGTTTAAATTCCAATACATGTCTCAAACGGATGGCATACCATCCGACCAACTCCAATCAATAACAAAAGAATAATGAATGTTTAACAACTGAGACTCTAAGTGATGTGGAAGCTAGACTCATAAGTGATTTCATCCTCTTCCCCGTCATGCTATAAGGATTACCTGCGATCACCTGCTCACCATCCCCCAATGGATCACAGCAGTTTTGTAAACATTAGAGGGGTCAGTAAATGTGTCTATCGATCAATGCACAAGCAAAAGACCAATGCATAAGAGAAACCAGGAGGGCCACCGCAGCGGTCACCTTTGTAAGCTCAGGTTACCAGCCTGCCCTACAAATCACCTATTGATCCTGGACCGCAGCCACAGGCGTCAAAAGCCCCTCTCACCGCAGCGAGAGAACCCGAATCATTAATGTGCACATCCTCCACGTGGCGGGATAACCACGGGGGCGAATTCGGGGCGTGACTTGTCTCCTAACAGGATCACTAATCACAAGTAACCATAGTAACCATGATATCGACAACAACTCCACAAACCCGAACTCCATCATCTCCATCATCAATCACAAAAAATATCATATAACATCTCATAGCATCGATTAATAACACAAATACTGAGTAGGTAAACCCTACCTTATCAAGATCCACGAAAAGTACTAGTGATTAGAAGTGTTCCTCAACGAAGTCCCCTCCTAAGCAATTAAAATTCATACAATCAATACAAACTCATTCCTTTTCCCCCAATTCATTTATGACTACTATAACAATCACAATCAAAGCATAAACATGTATACTTACCACAGAAGTTGATGAAGGCAATGAAACAAGCGATCCGGCACGACATAATCAAAGGCTCAATGAGGGATTTGAGAGAGTTTAGGAGTTTAGGGTTTTGATCAGATTATCAAACGTAAAATCAGATTATGAATTAATCTCTCCTATTAAGCCCTTAATCAACCATGCGAAAAAATCCGGAAAGTCGTCATACATACTCGGTTGAGTACAATATGTACTCGGTCGAGTGCCAAAGTCACTCAGCCGAGTACACAAGGTCAGAACCACCCAAAAGACACCAGCCAAATTCACTCGGTTGAGTAGACTATACTCGGCCGAGTACCTCATGTACTCGGTTGAGTAAGCCCTACTCGGCCGAGTCCCTTACACATAAGAATACGGAGTATTACAATTATTTTCAGTTTTATATGTATGCGTCATTTATAAAACATTGCAATTACTTTTAGATAAATATTTTATATGCTGTATTTTGAATATTTTGAAGTTAAAATCTTATAAAAGTTAGACAATTAGATACATCGCGAAAAATATAATTGTAAGAGTCACTATATTTCGGGGAAAAATAATTATGTGGGAATGAGAGAATTATATTAAGACAATGAAATTTTGAGAGGGTTTAAAGTTTAAACAATGTAGCAACGAGTATGTATGTACACTCATAGTGAATGCGTTTGAATAATCACAATAAAAGTAATGACTATACAACACAATTGTGTTATAAATGATGTGAAAAAGAAAAACAAATACTTCATTTTAATATAATTATTTTTATTTTTAATGTATAAATCATGTATAAAATATTATTTATTACTAACTAACTATTACTTTTAATTAAAAATACATTATTTGTTGTTTCTTAAACACTTTGAAGTTAAAATCTAAAAAAACAAGAATTGAGAAAGTTTATTTTATTTTATTATAAATAAAATCTTAAACATTATTATTAATTATCTATTATGTTGTAGTTCGATTAACAACATATACGAACAGATCGTGCGAAGCACGGGATACTACCTAGTATTATTGTATTCCTGAGATAAATTAGTTTAAAGAGAAAAACAAAACTGATACATATAATGCGGATAAGTGAAAATAAAAATATTGACATGATGATATGGATTAATGTGGTGCGTTTAAATGTTTCTGTTTTAAGAGGGTGACGATTAATCCACTTTGATTATTTGTTATACAGATTACTCTCCTAAAACTAAATTAACTCCTAACCTTGGGGTGGCCGGGTCAAGACCAAGAGAGCCACGCTTGGTAAAGGTCGTCTCCCCGACCTAAGTGAGCTTCAATTTATATCTTTCCCCGGTGTTCATTTTACTTAGTCACTTCTTTGTTCATTTTAATTTTGTTTTAGGATTGTTCTCTCTAATACTACTTTGTAACACCCTCATTAACTAAGGGCGTGATAGGAACCTATATTAGTTAGGACGTTTGATCTTAATTGTGTCTCTTTAGTTCTTAAGTGAACAAGTTTGAGATGGTTGATCTTGTAGCTATTGAGAGTTAGATTAGGCTTGAGAAACTGAGTAGTTTCTCGATTAGCACAGCCGAAGTAGATTGTGGGGATCTCATTGTAATAGGTTGAATGTAATTAGAGTTAATTGCTTTAAACTATTAATGAGAAAATATTGGACGTAGGTCTATAGCGTGTAGGTCAAACCAATTCAAAATCATTGTTTAAGTTTTGTTACTTTTATATATTATGTTGTTGTAACACCCGGAAATGTACCGTATTTTTATAGTGAAAATATTTTACGTTTACTTTTCAATGAAATTTAGTTTTAATCGTAAATTTAATTTTTCGAGTCGAATTTAGAATTTCCGAGTTCGTATTTGGAATTTCCGCGAGATTCCATGAGAATCCCGTCTTAAGGCGAGTTTGACTTTCCTTGACTTTTTTCCTTATACATACTCATACTCCTCCCTTAACCTATTTTCACTCAAACACAATCAAACTTACTTCTTCCTTAAGCAAAACCAAACCCTTGCCTCCATAATCTTTCCGATCTTTGAATCATCGTAGCTCGCTCGTTTCTTGTCGAAATTCACGTAAGTTCGTCTTATTCTTCCCCTCTTATCTTCCTCTATCCGTATTAGTAATAAAATTACCGTCTTTCTCGCTTTTTAAATTATCCGTCTTTCTCAAGGTGAATGATATTCATCATTTATTATCTAATTGTATGTAGGTGGAGACTAGGAAGGTTTAGAATCGATTAAAGACGCGTAAAGGTAACGGTGAAGGGTTACTCGATATCATTTACGTGTTTTACATGCTTCTATGTTAGAATTCGTATTTAGAATACGATTAGAAAGCTTAGGATTCATGTTATTGATGATGAATGTTGTTAGTTGATGATTGTTGATGATGAATATTGATTGTTGATAGTTAATAGAAGTAGATTATGAGAATAGAAAATGATTGAATGCTTGATGAAGTTCTCGGGTGAACTGGTTCTCCTGGCCGAAGTACCGGCTGCCGGTCAACTGGCCGGCTGGGAATTCACTGCACCGACCCTTTTTCGTAGAATGATCATATCTCCTTCGCTACTAGCTTGTTTTGGGCTTGTGACCTATCGTTGGAACCGTAAGAGGATAAGCTATCACCACGACTTGGAATTTCTGCATTTGCATATCTAGAACTCTAGTTATGACCGTTTGAAGTGGACCCTTGTTTTAGTTAGTTTCCAAACTTGCTTTTTGTGTGTAGTTGTGCTCCGAGCCGGGGTACCGGCCGCCGGCCTCCTGACCGGCCTGGAACACGGCTGTGTTTTTCTTATATAATTTCTAAAACTCGTAATTTATAATAGTTCGCATGATCCGTTTATCGTATAATTTTACGTAGTAACTTATAATATTCATGTTTTGGATATATGATATTTCATTCGCTTGTATCACATGTTTTGTGACGGTTTTTTCTATGTCCTACTTTGAGTCGGTTTTTACAAAATATACGGTTTGAGCACTATTTTGTCTTGTGCTTTGTACTCTCATTCCCTTGGCTACCTTCCCGTTCGTAAGGCTGGAATGTCGGAACGGAGAGGTATCCTACTGCTTAAATGCATGTGTTAGTGGGCATACGACGACGTTGTTGGGAGTTGAACGCTATGCGTTGATCGACCCGGCCGTCAATGTTGTGTACTTGCGAGGTGGTGTTATTTGCATGTAGCGTACCGCTTGTTATGAGGCTTGTGCTCTCTTTTCCGCCTCTTTCGTGAATTGATCTACCAAATTTGGGGTACTCGGCGTCTATTGTGACAACCCTCGCGAATGCGGAAATATAAAACATACAAGCATGTGAATTATATAGCGGAAATATGAAGTTTTTAAAAACTTTTATACATGCAAGAAGAAGTATACGAGGAGTGTCAAATATTACAAACTAAATGCACTGAAACTATTCAGAAAAACAAGCTAAACTAAGACAATTTGAACTAAGGTTAGACACTTGGAGATTGCTCTATTTTGTTGGGACTGAATGCTAAAAGAAAGAGATAGAACCTTAACCAAAGCACAAAGCCAATGGTTGAGGGTTGAACCTTGAACCCAGCACTCAGCTAAGGATCTAAGCTCACTTCCAAGCACAAAGCAAAGGAACTTGTCTCAAGCACACAGCCAAGAGATGTTAACAGAAACAAGGTTTCAGTTTTTGTGTTTACTTCAAATCTACCTTTCATTCATTAGAAACAAGCCTTATATAGGCATTAGGATTACATCTTGAACGTCCAAACACATCTAAGGTTAATAATGATCCTCAAAAGAAAACAAAATAACAACTACAAACTGATACAAACTGAAATAAAGTGAACAATAGAAAATAGCTCTGAAAAGGACAGGTTCCTTGTTGCCTTGCTGCTGCTTTGTTATATGGTACATAGTGGACTTTCTACTTGGTGTTTTGGTCCTAAACTGGAGTAGTACTAGTCCCCAAAGTCTGAGCAAAAAGCCCTTGAGTCTGCTTGGCCAAAAGAGGAAACTTTGAGAGTGACATCTGAACTGCTTCTGGATAGGTGAGAACTGGACTGTTGAACTTGGCTTATGTTTTGAGGGGTATTCCTGGCGTTTTCTGAGGAAGGTTTCCTGGACAAAAATTTAGTAGACCCTCCCTAGAGTCATGCCCCATAGTTGGTTAGGAGTCCCTAAGCTTGGAAGTTGCCCTGAGACCCTCCCCAAGGCACTGCTGCTGGCTGGTTTTCCTGAGGTTTTGTTGGCTTGTTTTGTGAGTCTGTTTTATGTCTTGGTTGGCTCTGGCTCGTGTCATGGCTACCGCTGGCTCGTGTCATGGCTTGCTTTCTTGGGCCTGGACTATACAAAGCATTAAGATAGCTTTTGACATAGGGTGAGGTTGGTATTGAATCATGGTTGGACTGATCATAGGTTGTTTGGTCTTGTCTTTGAGCCTGGCATTGAACTCCTGTTGCAACCCCCCCTTCTTGAAAAAGATTTGCCCTCAAATCCTCTTCATCCTCAGAGTCCTCTTGATAATGACTCAGATCTCCCACATTAAATGTCCCATGTACCCCATAATCCCCTGGTAAATCTATCTTATAAGCATTAGGTCCTACCCTTTCAAGCACCTCAAAAGGACCATCAGCTCTTGGCATGAGTTTGTTTTTCCTCTTCTCTGGGAACCTTTCCTTCCTAAAGTGTAACCATACCATGTCTCCTGCCTGGAACTCCCTAGCTTTCTTTGGACCTTTGGCTCTTGACTTATACATCTCATTTGTTTTCTCAATCTGTTTCTTGACGTGACTCTGAATCTGCATCATTTGTTGTACTCTTTCTTTGGCATCGTAGTTGACTTCTTTCCTTATCACTGGTGCTATGTCTGTTGGCATTAGAGGATTAGCACCATAAACAACTTCAAAATGGGTCTTACCTGTGCTGTGTGAGGGAGCTCTATTGAATGCAAACTCAGCTTGTGACAGTTTGATATCCCAATCCTTTAATGACTTAGCAATGATACATCTCAAGATCCTTCCTAGAGTTTTGTTAGTAACCTCTGTCTGTCCATCTGTTTGGGGATGGTATGCTGTGCTGAAAAGTAATTTTGACCCTAGGAGTCTCCAGAGTGACCTCCAGAAGTGGCTCATAAACTTAGTGTCCCTATCAGACACAATGCTTCTTGGTACCCCATGCAACTTTACTATTTCCTTGAAGTAGAGATCAGCTACCCCCATGGCATCTTCATTCTTCTTGCAAGCAACAAAATGGGCCATTTTGCTCAACCTATCCACTACCACCATGACTGAGTCTTTGCTCCTTTGTGTTCTAGGCAGTGCCACTATGAAGTCCATGCTTATATCCTCCCATGGTTTGTTTGGTACAGGTAGAGGGGTGTAGGGACCTGCTTGAAACTGAGACTTGGCTAGTTGGCAGGGTTTGCACCTCTTGAGAGTATCCTGCACATCACCCAGCATTTTGGGCCAATAGAACTGCTCATGCAATATCTCATAGGTCTTTTGTACTCCAAAGTGCCCTGCAAGCCCATTGCAATGGACCTCCTTGACTAGTAACCCTCTGTAAGGACCTCTAGGTATGCATAGTTTGTTTCCTTGGAAGAGGAACCCATTCTGTGTCAAGTATTTACTTTCCTTCTTGAGTTTTCCTTCTGAATACACCTCCCATTCCTCCTTGAAGTCTGGATCTTCCATGTAGAGTTCCTTCATGAACTCAAAGCCTAGGACCCTTTGCTCCATGAATGATAACATCACAGATCTTCTAGAAAGAGCATCAGCCACTACATTGTTCTTTCCTTCTATGTACTTGCTTGAAAAGGAGAAGGATTGCAGGAATTCCACCCACTTGGCATGCCTGGGGTTGAGTTTGTGCTGGCCATTGATGAACTTCAAGGCCTCATGGTCTGAATGTAGCACAAAAGGCTTAGGTTTTAGGTAATGCCCCCAATGATTCAGAGCTCTCACTATGGCATAAAACTCTTTTTCATAGGTAGAGTAATTCAACCTTGCTCCACTTAGCTTCTCACTGAAATAGGCTATGGGCCTCTTCTCTTGAACCAGTACTGTCCCAACTCCTAACCCACTTGCATCACACTCCACCTCAAACAGCTTGTTAAAGTCAGGTAAGCCTAGTATAGGGGATCTGCACAACAGATCTTTAATGGTATTGAAGGACTTCTCTGCCTTTTCTCCCCAAGTGAACTCCCCTTTCTTCATACATTCTGTGATGGGAGCCATGATAGAGCTGAACCCCTGAATGAACCTTCTATAGAAGGATGCCAACCCATGGAAACTCCTGACCTCAGTTACTGTCTTGGGGGTGGGCCAATCTCTGATTGCCTTAGCCTTTTCAGGGTCAACAGCTACCCCATCCTTTGAGATGATGAACCCAAGGAAATGAACCTCAGGTTGCATGAATGTGCACTTCTCTAGCTTACCATATAACTTATTTTTTTTTAGAACCTCACAAAGTAAATTCAGCTGTTGTAGGTGTTCCTTCTTGCTTGAACTGTAGACTAGAATGTCATCAAAGTATACCACAATGAATTTTCCAAAGTAAGGCCTTAATACTTCTGTCATGAGCCTCATGAAGGTGCTAGGGGCATTGGAGAGCCCAAATGGCATCACTAGCCATTCATACAGCCCATGCTTGGTCTTGAATGCAGTCTTCCACTCATCTCCAGCTCTAATCCTTACTTGATGATACCCTTGTCTTAGATCAATCTTGGTGAACACTTGAGCCCCACTGAGTTCATCCAGAATGTCATTGAGTCTAGGTATAGGGAACCTATACTTAATGATGATGTTGTTAATTGCTCTGCTGTCTATACACATTCTCCAAGTTCCATCCTTCTTAGGTACTAGCAATGCTGGTACAGCACAGGGGCTAAGAGACTCCCTGACATACCCCTTGCTCAGCAATTCTCCCACCTGAGATTGCAGCTCTTGAGTTGCCCTGGGGTCACTTCTATAAGCTGGCTTGTTTGGAAGGACAACCCCACCCACCAGATCAATGTGGTGCTCAATTCCCCTTAGTGGGGGTAATCCACTAGGTAATTCAGCAGGGAAGACATCCTCATAGGCTTTCAGCAAGGCTTGTACTTCCTTAGGCACCTGGTTAGACCCTTCCCCTACCTCCTTGGTGAGGAGGACATAGACTGGCCTAAGATCATTTAACTCTTGCTCCATTTCTGATTCACTCAACAGCAGAACTTCCTTAGCAGTTTCAGTTAAGAGTGGAGGGTTCCCTTTCAGGATAGGGGGTAAAGGAGCTAAGATGATTTTCTTCTTCCCAAACCTGAAAGAGTAAGTATTGTCCCTTCCTTGATGGACAGCATCCCTATCAAACTGCCAAGGCCTCCCCAATAGGAGGTGACAAGCATCCATAGGCAATACATCACACAAGGCCTCATCAGCATATCCTTTACCAATAGAAAATGGAACAACACACTGTTGATCCACCTTAACTTCAGCCCCCTTGTTCAGCCACCTAAGCTTGTAAGGTTGAGGGTGGTCTTTGGTGGGTAATGTTAGTTTATCCACCAGTGTTTTAGAAGCTACATTGGTGCAACTACCTCCATCCACAATCAGATTACACACCCTCCCTTTTATGGTGCACCTAGTTCTAAAGATCTGATGTCTTTGATCTTCTTCTAAGGGTTGGGGTTGTGTGTGCATCACCCTCCATGTCACCAGACTTAACCCAGCATCGGGCTCTATCAACTCCTCACTAGCCTCTATCTCAGGCTCTTCCATCTCATCATCACAGACCAACACCTCATCATCTCCCCAATGAACTACTTCTAGGGTGCTCAGAGCTCTTTTAGATGGACATTCTCTAGCAAAATGTCCATATCCTTGACATTGAAAACACTTTTTGAGAGGGGTAGTCTTCCTTTGGCCTGCCTCAACAGCCTTGCCTTTATCAGGGTTGAAAGGAGCCTTAATAGGAG
This sequence comes from Heliosperma pusillum, assembly GCA_022085475.1. Taxonomy (NCBI): domain Eukaryota; kingdom Viridiplantae; phylum Streptophyta; class Magnoliopsida; order Caryophyllales; family Caryophyllaceae; genus Heliosperma; species Heliosperma pusillum. The sequence goes on along the minus strand of JAIUZE010010068.1, from coordinate 3,129 downwards.
CCACAGGTTCTCCCATCTTGATTCCTACAAAAGGATTGTAGGTAGGGGTTCTAGCAGGTGTCTTAGAGGCACTGGCCTTCCCTTTTCCCAACTTTTCTACTCTTAAGGACAAGTTAACAGCTTCCTCAAAGGAGTATATATTTTGTAACCTGACTTTACTAGCTATCCTCTCATCCAAGCCTTCTAAGAACCTTGCTATCTTTTGCTCAGACTTCTCAACAACATCACATTGCAGTGTGAGTTGTTCAAAGTCCCTTAGATAAGACTCTACAGGTCTTTGGTCTTGCTTTAGGTGAGTAAGCTTAATGAACATGTCCTGAGTGTAGTCCCTAGAGACAAACTTAGCTCTCATTTTCTTTTTCAGTTTGAGCCATGACTTTACTGGTTCTTTCCCTTCCCTAACCCTCAAGGTTTTCATGTTTTCATACCACAGTGAGGCATAGCCTTTTAGTTTTATGATAGCAACCTTAAAAGCCTTTATATCAGTGTATCCTTTAAACTCAAAGCCTCTTTCTACAGACCTTAGCCAATCTAGGAAATCATCAGGGTTCATGCTACCTAGAAAGTCAGGGATCTCTACCTTTATGTCTTTGTCCTGGTGTCTGAGAAGGCTTTGATCTGAGCCATCTGAGTCTGACATTTCAAACTGATCTACAGGTTGCCTCCTCCTTCCTCCACCTTGTGGGAAAGGTGCTCCTCTTCCTCGACCTCTGCCTCCCCTTGTATCATTGTTCTGCTGGCCCTCAAGGAGTTCATTGCCAGATCTAGAGACCTCCATTACAGTTCTGACAAGACCTTGATTTGTGTTTTCAAGACCTGTGATTCTCTCTTCACTCATGGTTAGATTTTGTATTTTTAATGTAGTTAGGTAAATGAACTCACAAACCAAAGCTCTGATAACCAATTTGCACTGAAACTATTCAGAAAAACAAGCTAAACTAAGACAATTTGAACTAAGGTTAGACACTTGGAGATTGCTCTGTTTTGTTGGGACTAAATGCTAAAAGAAAGAGATAGAACCTTAACCAAAGCACAAAGCCAATGGTTGAGGGTTGAACCTTGAACCCAGCACTCAGCTAAGGATCTAAGCTCACTTCCAAGCACAAAGCAAAGGAAGTTGTCTCAAGCACACAGCCAAGAGATGTTAACAGAAACAAGGTTTCAGTTTTTGTGTTTACTTCAAATCTACCTTTCATTCATTAGAAACAAGCCTTATATAGGCATTAGGATTACATCTTGAACGTCCAAACACATCTACGGTTAATAATGATCCTCAAAAGAAAACAAAATAACAACTACAAACTGATACAAACTGAAATAAAGTGAACAATAGAAAACAGCTCTGAAAAGGACAGGTTCCTTGTTGCCTTGCTGCTGCTTTGTTATATGGTACATAGTGGACTTTCTGCTTGGTGTTTTGGTCCTAAACTGGAGTAGTACTAGTCCCCAAAGTCTGAGCAAAAAGCCCTTGAGTCTGCTTGGCCAAAAGAGGAAACTTTGAGAGTGACATCTGAACTGCTTCTGGATAGGTGAGAACTGGACTGTTGAACTTGGCTTATGTTTTGAGGGGTATTCCTGGCGTTTTCTGAGGAAGGTTTCCTGGACAAAAAGTTAGTAGACCCTCCCTAGAGTCATGCCCCATAGTTGGTTAGGAGTCCCTAAGCTTGGAAATTGCCCTGAGACCCTCCCCAAGGCACTGCTGCTGGCTGGTTTTCCTGAGGTTTTGTTGGCTTGTTTTGTGAGTCTGTTTTGTGTCTTGGTTGGCTCTGGCTCGTGTCATGGCTACCACTGGCTCGTGTCATGGCTTGCTTGCTTGGGCCTGGACTATACAAAGCATTAAGATAGCTTTTGACATAGGGTGAGGTTGGTATTGAATCATGGTTGGACTGATCATAGGTTGTTTGGTCTTGTCTTTGAGCCTGGCATTGAACTCCTGTTGCACTAAAGTACGAAATAAACTACAACAAGAGACGAAATCTCTCCAAATGTTAACAAAGTAAAAGTGTTTAGCAACTAAGCTAAAATCGTCTAGAGGTGAAACTTCCAGGGACAACGCCCGCTAGCTCACACCCGAACCCAAAATATCATAGCAAAAAGTCATCCAATCAAGCAACCTGTTCATCCATGAAAAACATGAACGTCACAGTCAGTGGGGAGTAATTCCGGGTTCTCCCAGCCATATCACATTAAACGTACATAAAAAGAAATACAAAAGTAGAGCATGCATACATAAAGATATACATATGAAATACGATAAGGATAGATAGGCAATTCAATATATAATGATAAAAGTATAGGAAGTACAAGTCCGAATCCATCATGTTATACAAAGACTCGGGGAAGACACTCTTAGGCAACCGAATACGCTCACTAGGGCTTACATCTCACCGTTAGCGGTATAAGTTTGATAAGATTGAGACTCGACAAACAAACCATTGCCCAAGTCAGCCGATGATCACAATAAATCCAAACATATTATATCACCATTCACGAACAAACATTGACGGTGCCCAATCATGCAATGACCATGAATATGATCATGAAATCACGCATTCAAAGAACGAAGACAAAGACGACATCGCTCACGGTAAATGAAACGCACTAGCACGTGTAGATGGAGCAAGTATGATACAAAAAGGCATCCACCGGGATAAAGCATTTCCCTGAACGCATACCGATGCTACATTTCGTATAGGCTAGACCTTATTTGCTCCTTGGTAGCACGACGATATAAATATCGGTCTCCCATATCTAAAACTGGCAGACCTCTCGAATAAACCATTTCCCGATTCGACATGCGATGAAGTTCGAATCCAAGACTCGGTCAATCATTGACACCGAGTACCCCAAAGTCGGTCGATAATTCACGAAAGAGGCGGAAAAGAGCACAAGCCTCATAACAAGCGGTACGCTACATGCAAATAACACCACCTCGCAAGTACACAACATTTGACGGCCGGGTCGATCAACGCATAGCGTTCGCCTCCCAACAACGTCGTCGTATGCCCACTAGCACATGCAATTAAGCAGTAGGATACCTCCCCGTTCCGACATTCCAGCCTTACGAACGTGGAGGTAGCCAAGAGAATGAGAGTACAAAGCACATAACAAAATAGTGCTCAAACCGTA
>JAIUZE010010062.1:0-11781 GCA_022085475.1 Heliosperma pusillum | reverse complement strand
TACATATAGAGAAATTGGAGTGGGTTTTGAAATTTGTTGTTACGGGATTGACTCGGGTTTAATAATTATATTACGGTAATTGATTAAATATAATTATATATTAAGTTAATTAAACCAAATATCTAGATATTATGTTATTGTAATGAAAAGAAAGGAAATATCTAGTCCTATTAGAGGGTAGGAGAGCCGTGTGAAATGAGAAGAAACCGGTCTGATTTTACTCGATTTGCGTAACTTAAACTGACGGATCGATAAAGTGATAAATATCTTAGATATTATTATTAGTTTAATCATATTAATTAAAAGATCCAAAGTGAGTGGAAAAAGATGACATGGGGCGTGTGACTCATGCCAAAGTCGGGTTTCGGGTTTGTTTCGGGATTTAAGATGACTCGGGAATAGTTAAATGATGTTCGGGTTAAACCGTAAAATCTTCTTTTAAATTCCGAATAAATTCAAAATAATTTTCTTAAATTATCATAAATTCAAATAAATCTTAATAAAAATAAATTAAATTTATTATTTTTTCAAATATAATTTCGGTCTTTAAAATTACGAGATGAGTCGGGAAAAGTCACTGAAAGTCAAAGTTGACTTAAAAACGGGATTCTCTTGGAATCTCGCAGAAATTCCAAATACGAACTAGGAAATTCAAAATTCGACTTGAAACAATAAATTCTATTTTAAAACTTAAGTTTGCTGAAAAGTATCCGTAAAATCTTTTCACTAGAAAAATAGGGTACTTTTCGGGTTGTTACAAAGAGAAACCAGAGGGCCATATGAGCGGACACCTCGGTAGATTCAGGTTACCATCCATGCTCTACAAAACCACCAATTGACCTTGGACCGCAGCCACAGGCATCGATGTTCCATGTCACGGCAGCGAGACAAACCCGAATCATTAATGTGCACATTCCCCACGTAGAGGGATACCTACGAGGGCGAACTCGGGGTGTGATCCGTCTCCCAACGGAATCACCAATCCCCCATTTAAGTGTATACCTTGTTTCCAATTAAAAACAACAAAACAACAAATCCATGCATAAATGAAAGTGTCCCAAGGATTGAACCCTCACAATAGTAAATTACACATTCCAAATATTGGAGAATCAAGGTGTCCCACGGATTGAACCTTTCAACCCCTATTGAATACATGAAGATAACATACACATAGACTCAAATAACTCTCAAACTTACAAGCTTGACACTATTGCCGCCTTGTGTCCATATCCTTTCGTGAGAGTATAGGAAGCCAAGTCCGAGCCTCTTAGTGCGGCTACAGTTCATACTCATATAGGTGAATCTTTCACCGTGCACCTGCAAAATGCACTTTGTCAAAGACTTCATTAAGAATTTTTAAACTTCAACCTCTTGTCATGCATGTCATGCACATACCTTTCGGAATTATAACATGTGCTTCAATTTTTCACAATAAGCCTTCGGCATTAAACTTAGCCTCTAAAATTTGATAGAGGGAAGTTGCGTATCTTACCATAAAGACCTAGATGGACCTTTAAACCATGCATCCCGATTACCGAGTTTGTAACCAAGTCCTTAGCCAATCCTTTCGTCAAGTGATTGGCTAAATTATGATGTGTCCTCACAAAATCAACGGGAAATAATGCTGTGAGTAATCAACTCACGTACCGCACTATGTTTAACACCAGGGTGTCTAGACTTTCCGTTGTAAACTTCACTATAAGCCTTAGCCAAAGTTGCCAAACTATCACAATGGATAGAAATAGGTCTTGGGCAAACCGGAATTTCATAACCCAAATTCCTGAACCATTCCGCCTCTTTACCGGCCGCAGCTAAAGCAATGAATTCCGACTCCATAGACGAACTTGTTATACAAGTTTGTTTCTTATAAGCTCATGAGATAGCTCCTCCAGCAAGTAAGAACACACATCCACTAGTAGATGAATGATCCTCCATGTTGGTGATCCAGCTAGCATCGGAGTACCCTTTTAGGACTGAAGAGAACCCGAAATAGTTCAAACCATAATCCATGGTTTGCTTCAAGTATCTCAATACTCGTTTCATCGCGACCCAATGCTCGAGGCTAGGACTACTTGTGTATCTACTCAACCTTCCAACGGGGAAGGCAAAATCCGGTCTTTTGCTTGTCATGGCATACATCAAACACCCAATCACTTGTGAATATTCAAGTTGTGAAATAGCTTTACCTTTATTAGGCATAAACTTAACACTAGAATCCATTGGTGTATTAACCGGAGAACAATTTCCGTGATTAAATTTCTTGAACACTTTCTCAATGTAGTGAGATTGTGTCACAGAAAATATCTTGCGTTCACGCTTGATCTTTATACCAAGAGTCACATCCGCCTACCTCATGTCTTTCATGGCGAAATTTGATGACAAAAAGGCCTTAGTAAGGTCTACTTGACTTTGGTTAGTACCAAAGATCAACATGTCATCAACAAGACAAATAATGACACCATTCCCGTTGTCAGCCAATTTGCTATACACACATTTATCTGACTGATTTAGTCTATACCCATTAGATAACAACCTCATCAAACTTGTGATGTCATTGCTTTGGAGCTTGTTTAAGTCGATAAAATGATTTTATCAATTTACAAACCTTATGCTTATTTCCGGGCATAATAAATCCTTCCCTTTGTTTCATATACACCTCCTCTTTAAGCTCACCATTTAAGAACGTCGTCTTAACATCCATTTGATGGATCACTAGATTATTAATTTCCGCTAGAGCAATCAATAGTCTAATAGTAGTAATGCGAGCTACGGGAGCATAGGTATCGAAATAATCGATCCTTTCTCTTTGTCTAAAGCCTTGGATAACCAATCTAGCTTTAAACTTGTCGATAGAACCATCAACTTTTATCTTCTTTTTGAAGATCCACTTACAACCTAATGGTTTACAAACACGTGGTAGATCCACAAGCACCCAGGTGTTATTGCCCATTATGGAATCCATTTCATCACTCACCGCCTCTTTCTAAAATAAAGAGTCATGACACTTCATAGCCTCATCAAATGTCGTAGAGTTCTCATCAATGTGAAAACAATATGGATAAAATCTTTCACGTCCATCCCTTGAACCTTCAACCAAGTAGGTATGAAAATCGGAACCAAAGAATTTAGCAATCCATCCTCTCTTACTCTTACAAATTTGGGGTGTTACTTCTTGAGTTGTGACATTGTCACTTACCTCAATAGCTCCACTAGAGCGAGGTACAAGATCCTTTGGCTGCGGCATTGATCATAAACGACTCTCATCAATATCACATCCTTTGACTCAATTACGGTGTGAACCGCAATAGAGTCGCTAGGTTTAATACATAGAGCCTATAAGCCATTGAATGCGCAGCATATCCAACGAATATGCAATCGATGCCCTTTTCCCCCAAGGTTTTAATCTTGGGATGGGTAGTCTTACGACGACCCGACAACCCCAAACTCGAAGATAATTCAAGCTTGGTTTCTTTTTGTACCAAAGTTCATATGAAGTGTCATTATTCCTTTTGTTAGGAATCCTATTTAACAAATAGAAAGCCTTCGACATGGCTTCTCCCCAAAATTTGTCACTCAAACCCGAGTAAGACAACATGGAATTAACCATTTATTGTAGGACTCTATTTTTCCTTTCCGCCACACCATTTAGTTGTGGTGTATAAGGAGGAGTAACTTCATGAATGATACCACAAGACTCGAAATATGATGGATCATAATACTCATCACCTCTATCGGTGCGCAACCTTTTAATCAAAACTGATTGTTGCAATTCTACTTCATTTTTAAATACCTAAAACTTATCAATAGCCTGATCTTTTGTGTGTAGTAAAAATATGTAAAAAAACCAACTATAGTCATCAATAAAAGTTACTACATACTTTTTACCACCCATAGATGGAACCCATGAAAATCACACAAATCATTGTGTATAAGTTCAAGCACATGTGAGATCCTAAACACATTACCAAATGATTGCCTTGTGATTTTTGTCAACATACAAGTATTACACTTATTAATGTTTATGTCAAATGTTGGAAATAGACCATCTTTTGACATAGTTTACAATCTCTTATAATGTACATGTCCTAATCTCACATGCCAAAGATATGTGAAACATTAGTTAAAGTTACAACATTTCCGGAACTAAATTCCAACACCACCGTGCCACGACCAACAATAGAGGCGGTAGACTCATTGCCCATATAAATAATGGATCCATCTTTCACCGATTCATAGTCCTTGAACCAATAGAGATCCTTGCAAACATGATTTGTTGCACCCGAGTCTATCCACCAAGCCACTACATCATCTTGCACATAAAAAGCATAAGAAATAAGTGGCACATAATTCACAACCGAATTAAAACCGATGTCTAAAATCTGACTTTTATTAGTGGGTGAATCTTGGTCTTTTGACCCTCGTCCTCCTTGGTTAGCATGCACCCTTTCTCTTTTTGTGCTTCCAGACCTTGCAATTTTCTTTGAAATGGGTCTTACCACAAGTCTAACAAGCACCTTTCGGTGTCTTATTAGACTCATCATCATTGGTGTTGTTATAGGGGCGTTTCTTCCACTTAAACGTGTTCTTGGAACCCTCTCCCTTTTCCATTATATTGACGAAAGAAGATCTCATAACATCCTTACCTTTACCCTTGTCACCATCTTGAGCCCTTAGAGATTTCTCTATGCGCAACTGGCTACCGAGTTGAGCATGAGACAACTCTTCCTTTTTATGCATTAACATGTGTTTAAAGTCTTTCCAAGAAGGAGGCAACTTGTCTATGATACTAGACACCGAGATGGATTCTGAATCCATTTTACGTTGAGCAAATTGCCCCAAAATCCGGAGCAATTCATTGTATTGTTCCATTACCGGTCTAGCACCGACCATTTTATAGTTCATGAAATTTCCAACAAGGAACTTTGGAGTGTAAACTACTAAGGCTTGTGAGTTTAAGAGAAGTTTAACTAAGCTTACCTAAACTGAAAACAAACACAGACAGAAATGGAGGCTGTTTTAGAGAGAGTGATTTATATTAACTGAAATTCAAAGGATATGACTTAGAGAAGCTCCCCTACAGCATGGCACAAGAGTAGGGACTCAAAGACTAGTTCAGAGACAGGTTTAAAGTGTTACAGCAAGGCACAAACACTCTAGACTTAGCCTCAACAGCAAGCAAGCTAATCACAGCAAAGCACAGATTTAACTTGACTCACAAAGCAAGACACTGATCAGACACCTTGAAGATGCATCAGGCTTGACTCAAACTACAGCTCTTAGCACAAGTTTGAAAGATTTGAGGGATTCTCAAAGTTAATTCATTCATCAAAAGTCTCCTCAAACATTACATAATATCCTCCTTATATAGGGAGGTTGATACAATGTGATCCCTTGGATGTAAAGTCCATCTACGGGTCAGCTTTGAACTTGAACTACTACCACAGCTAACTAATTAAGGACCTCACAAGAGGACGAGTTTAACAACTAATTGATACAGACACAAAGACACAAAAAACAGACTGAACAAAAAGCAATAAAGCAGTTTTTGGAGTTTTTCTGAAATGGAAATCTGTTGTTCTTGTTGTCTTGCTGCCTTGCCTGGATGTTTTGTTGCTCCTTGGGACTCTCTACTCTTATTAGGACTTAGATAAAACCTGCCTTGGACGAGGACAAGTTGACTTAAACAAAAGGAAGCCACAATCTGACTTGTACCTTCTCTGCTTTAATGTTCACTGTACTCTAGCTTGGGCTGCTTGTTTCTTGAGTTTTTGCTAGACTTCAAAAAGGATTGTCCTGGACAAACTTGTAGTTTAGTGGGTTGGCTTGATGGTAGGCCATGGTGGGGGTGGTTGGGATGCCTTGGTGTACCTCCTAGGTGCAGGGTTTGTTGATTGGTCTGCCTGGTCCTGAATGGCTTTGTTTATGTCTTGTGTGGGTAATGTGGGTTGTGTTGGGGCTTGGCATGGGTTGCTGAGCCCTGGACTGTCTTCCTCACTGGTGTGGCTTGGCCTGGCTTGATCTTGGCTTGTCATAGCTTGTTGTTTGGACCTTGTAACTCGAGCTTCCATCTGAGGGGTCCTTGGGGTCAGGTTTGCCTTGTTTGTGGCTTGATCATCAAGGCCCCTTGGGTGAGCTCCTGCTGCAGCCTCCCCAGGTTGAAAAGGGCTTGACCTCAAGCCTGTGTCTTCATCTCCCTCAGAGTCTTCAAAGAAAGGACTAAGATCTCCAACATTGAATGTCCCATGGACTGCATACTCTCCTGGTAGATCAATTTTGTAGGCATTGGGACCTATCTTCTCTATGACTTGAAAAGGACCATCTGCTCTTGGCTCTAGCTTATTCTTTCTCTTGGAAGGGAACCTTTCTTTCCTTAGGTTGATCCATACTAGATCTCCTGGTGCAAAGTCTTTCTTGGCCTTAGGAACCTTGGCATTTTTCTTGTATAGATCATTAGTTTTCTCAATTTGTTTTCTGATGGAGTTTTAGCATTTGTTCTACCCTCTTCTTGGCATCATAGTGGATCTCTGACCTGCACACATTAGACAAACTCAAAGGCATTAAGGGGTTAGTACCATAGACCACTTCAAAGGGGGAGTGGCATGTGGCTGCTGATGGAGCTCTATTGAAAGAGAACTCTGCTTGAGCTAGCTTTAAGTCCCAATCCTTGAGGGATTTGCTGACTATACACCTCAAGATCCTTCCCAAGGTCTTGTTGGTCACCTCAGTTTGCCCATCTGTTTGAGGGTGATGGGAGGTGCTGAACAATAACCTGGTATTAAGCAGTTTCCACAATGTTCTCCAGAAATGGCTCATAAACTTTGTGTCTCTGTCAGATACAATAGTCCTTGGAACTCCATGTAGCCTCACCACCTCATCAAGATATAGCTCTGCCACACTCACAGCATCTTCAGTCTTTCTACAGGCAATGAAATGTGCCATCTTGCTGAACCTATCCACAACTACCATGATAGAATCTTTCCCTCTTGCTGTCCTAGGCAATGCTACTATGAAATCCATACTTACATATTCCCAAGGTCTACATGGGACTGGTAGGGGAGTGTAAGGTCCTGCTTGAAAAGAACTCTTGGCCTTTTGACAAACTCCACACCTTCTGAGTACTATTTGAACTTCTCCCATCATCTTAGGCCAGTAAAACTGATCTTACAGTATGTCCACAGTCTTTTGAACTCCAAAGTGTCCTCCAAGGCCACTTCCATGCACTTCCTTGATCAATAGACTCCTATAAGACCCTCTGGGAACACAGAGCTTGTTTCCCTTGAACAGGAATCCATTTTGTAGAGTGTAGGGTGAATCAATGGTCTTTGTACCCTCTTTCTGTGCTAACCAATCTTCTGCAAAGTCTGGATCTTCTTGATACATGTCCTTCATGAACTCAAAGCCAAGAACCCTTTGCTCCATGGTTGATAGCAGAGTGTACCTCCTAGACAAAGCATCAGCCACCACATTCTGTTTGCCCTCTTTGTATTTGCTAGAAAAGGTGAATGACTGGAGGAACTCCACCCACTTAGCATGCCTATGACTGAGCTTATGTTGGCCTCCTATGTACTTCAATGCCTCATGATCAGAGTGTAAGACAAAAGGTTTGGGCTTCAGGTAATGACTCCAATGCCTCAGAGCTCTGACAAGAGCATAGAACTCTTTATCATATGTAGAATAGTTTAGCTTGGCACCACTTAGCTTGTCACTAAAGTAGGCTACAGGTTTCTTCTCTTGGATGAGGACAGCTCCAATTCCCACTCCACTTGCATCACATTCAACCTCAAATAGGCAATCAAAGTTTGGCAACCTGAGGATAGGTGCACTGCACAAGAGCTTCTTCATGTGTTTGAAAGCTTGCAAGGCATTCTCAGTCCAAGTGAACTCTCCTCTCTTCATACATTCAGTGAGGGGTGCTGAAATAGTGCTAAAGTTTTTAATGAACCTCCTATAGAAAGAGGCTAGGCCATGAAACCCTCTCACTTCTGTAATATTCTTAGGGATAGGCCAAGACTGAACTACAATGATCTTGTCTTGATCAACTGAAATGCCTCTACCAGACACCACATATCCTAAAAACTTGACTTCCTCAGTCATAAAGGTGCATTTCTCAAGCTTCCCAAAGAGCTTACTCTCCTTAAGTATTTCAAACACAGCCTCAAGATGCCTCAAATGATCATCCTTGCTCTTGCTGTAGATGAGGATATCATCAAAGTATACCACCAAAAATCTCCCTAGGCAAGGCCTAAGCACTTCTGTCATCAATCTCATGAAGGTACTTGGGGCATTTGACAGGCCAAAGGGCATGACAAGCCACTCATAAAGGCCATGCTTTGTTTTGAAGGCTGTCTTCCACTCATCTCCTTCCATGATCCTCAGTTGATGGTAACCATGTCTCAAATCAATCTTAGAAAAGAACCTTGAGCCACTCAGCTCATCCAACATGTCATCAAGCCTAGGTATAGGGAACCTATACTTGACTGTGATGTTGTTGATAGCCCTGCTATCTATGCACATCCTCCAAGTCCCATCCTTCTTAGGAACCAATAATGCAGGCACAACACATGGACTTAAGAATTCCCTTACAAACCCTTTACTCATCAACTCTCCAACTTGTTTCTGCAGCTCTTGTGTAGCCTTGGGATCACACCTATATGCTGGTCTATTAGGTAGTACAGACCCTGGCACAAGGTCTATTTGGTGTTGAATCCCTCTCAAAGGGGGTAAGCCATCAGGAAGTTCCTCTGGAAACACTTCCTTGAATTGATCAATGAGGGGCTTAACATCTGCAGGGATCACCTTAGACTCCTCTTCCTGAACTTCTTTTGATAGCAGCATTACTATAGGTTGCTCCTCACTACACTCTTTGACCATTGCTGACTCAGATAGAAATACAACTCCACTAAAGTCTTCAGCCATACTTGGACTTCCATAGCTCTTCTGATGTGGTGGCAAGGGGGCTAATGTCACCTTCCTGCTCCCATGCTTGAAGGAATAGGTGTTGCTTCTTCCTTGGTGTATGGAGCTTTTATCAAACTCCCATGGCCTTCCTAATAACAAGTGACAGGCATCCATTGGAACCACTTCACACAATACCTCATCTTTGTATACACTTCCAATGGAGAATGGGACCATACATTGCTTATCCACCTTAACCTCTGCTCCCTTACTCAGCCATCTCAACTTATAAGGATGAGGGTGCTCTTGAGTGCTCAACTTCAGCTTATCAACCATAGTAACAGAGGCCACATTGGTACAACTACCTCCATCTATAATAAGGTTACAAACCCTCCCTTGTATGGTACATCTGCTTCTGAAAATGAGGGTCCTTTGATCCTCCTCCAAAGGTATATGTTGTGAATGCATTACTCTCCATAGGACCAAGCTGTGGCCTGTGTCAGGGAGTGCCACTATTGCCTCCTGACTAGACTCTTATTCCTCACTCATCACTTCTTCAACCTCAGGCTCATCCCTTTCATACTCAACTAGACCTTCTTTCTCCCAAGCCTCAACCTCCATTATAGTTAAGGTTTTCTTAGAAGGGCAATCCTTCCTGAAATGTCCATAGCCCTGACATTGGAAACACCTAATTCTGTTCTCTGTCATGGAAGTGCTTGGCTTTGGACCCATGATGCCTTTTCCCTTATCTAAGGCAGATGGGGGTGCTGTCTTAGGGGTATCCATGGTTCTCAACCCACTGTAAGGTCTGGTTTGAAAAGGCCTAACAGATTTTGGTGTAATAGGCTTAGTCTTCCCTATCTTTTCAATTCTCAGAGATAAGTTGACAACATCATCAAATGACCACAGAGGTTGCATCCTAACCTTGTTAGCAATGTTCTTATCTAGACCCTCTAAGTACCTAGCAATCCTTTGCTCAGGTTTTTCATTTATATCACACTGCAAGGTGAGTTGTTCAAACTCTCTCAGATAAGATTCAACAGGTTTGTCTCCTTGTTTCAATTTAGACAACTTGATAAACAGATCCTGGGTGTAATCCTTAGCAACAAACTTGTCTAACAGTTTCTTTTTCAGTTTAGTCCAAGACTTGATGGGTTCTTTACCTTCCCTAGCCCTTAACCCTTTCATGGTTTCATACCAAAGGGAAGCATACCCTTTCAGTTTAAGGATGGCTACTTTAAAAGACTTAGAATCATTGTATCCTTTGTACTCAAAGATCATTTCTACTTCTCTTAGCCATTCTAACAAGTCATCAGGATTAAGACTACCAGAAAACTCAGGGATATCTACCTTAAGATGCTTGTCTATGTGCCTGTGAATGGAAGCCCTGCTCCTTGTTGAGTCATCTGAGTCTGGATACTCTTCATCATCAGGTGGCCTTCCTCTGCCTCCTCCTTGGCCTCTTCCACGTCCTCTGCCTCTTCCTCCACCAAGCAAATGGTTGCCTATAACCTGGTCCAGGGTTCTGGTTAGGGTGGTTACAATCCCAGCCAGATCCTCCATCCTTGCTTCTACTCCTGCTAGTCTCTCTTCACTCATTGGGCTATTTTTGTGTTTTTAAATGTAGTTAGGGAAAATGAACTCACTAAGACTCTCAACAAAAGCTCTGATACCCAATTTGGAGTGTAAACTACTATGAGTTTTGAGTTTAAGGGAAGTTTAGTTAAGTCTACTTAAACTGAAAACAACTCAAATAGAAATGGAGGCTAATTTAGAGAGAATGACCTATATCAGCTGAAATTCAAAGGATATGACTTAGAGAAGCTCCCCTACAACAAAGAACAAGAGAAGGGACTCAAAGACTAGTTTAGAGACAGGTTTCAAGTGTTACAGCAAAGCACAAACACTCCAAACTTAAGCAAGCTAATCACAACAAAGCACAGATTTGACTTGACTTACAAAGCAAGACTTTGATCAGACACCTTGTAGATGTATCAGGCTTGACTCAAACTACAGCCCTTAGCACAAGTTTCAAAGATTTGAGGGATTTCTCAAAGTTAAATTCATTCATAAAGTCTAACTGAAACAAACATACAAGACCTCCTTATATAGGGAGGCTGATATCTTGTGAGCCATTGGATGTACAGATCATCCAAGGGCCAACTTAGGGTTCAAACTACTACTACTGACACTAATTAAGAGCCTCACAATAGGACAAGCTCAACAACTATAAAGTACAGACACAAGACACAAAAACAGACTGAACAAAAAGCAAATAAAGCAGTTTTGGAGTTTTCCTGAAATGGAAATCTGTTGTTCTTGTTGTCTTGCTACTTTGCCTGGATGTTTTGCTCCTCCTTGGGACTCTCTACTCTCATTAGGACTTAGATAAAACCTGCCTTGGACGAGGACAAGTTGACTTAAACAAAAGGAAGCCACAATCTGACCTTGTACCTTCTCTGCCTTAATGTTCACTGGACTCTAGCTTGGGGTGTTTGTTTCATGAGTTTTTGCTAGACTTCAAAAGGGGTTGTCCTGGACAAACTTGTAGTTTAGTGGGTTGGCTTGATGGTAGGCCATGGTGGGGGTGGTTGGGATGCCCTGGTGTACCTCCTAGGTGCAGGGTTTGTTGATTGGTCTGCCTGGTCCTGAATGGCTTTGTTTCTGTCTTGTGTGGGTAATGCGGGTTGTGTTGGGGCTTGGCATGGGTTGCTGAGCCCTGGACTGTCTTCCTCACTGGTGTGGCTTGGCCTGGCTTGATCTTGGCTTGTCATAGCTTGTTGTTTGGACCTTGTAACTCGAGCTTCCATCTGAGGGGTCCTTGGGGTCAGGCTTGTCTTGTTTGTGGATTGATCATCAAGGCCCCTTGGGTGAGCTCCTGCTGCA
>JAIUZE010010061.1:0-42054 GCA_022085475.1 Heliosperma pusillum | reverse complement strand
GCGGTACGCTACATGCAAATAACACCACCTCGCAAGTACACAACATTTGACGGCCTGGTCGATCAACGCACTGCGTTCAACTCCCAACAACGTCGTCGTATGCCCACTACACATGCAATTAAGAAGTAGGATACCTCTCCGTTCCGACATTCCAGCCTTACGAACGGGAAGGTAGCCAAGGGAATGAGAGTACAAAGCACAAGACAAAATAGTGCTCAAAACGTATCATTTGTAAAAACCGACTCAAAGTGGGACATACCAAAAACCGTCACAAAACATGAGAATATGGCATTATATAAATTTAAATATGATAAACATGAATCAAATACATGATACATAAGCATTAGACCAAGTTTAAGAAGCATAATAAATAGGAAACATAGATACCTCTCCAAAACAACAAGTTTGGAAACTAACTAAAACAAAGGTTCACTTCAAACGATCACATCTAGAGTTCTAGACATGCTATTACAGAAATTTTAAGTTGAGGTGATAGCTTATTCTCTTAAGGTTCCAAGGAGTGGTCACAAGCCCAAAACAAGCAAGTAACGAAGAAGATATGATCATTTTACGAAAAAGGGTCAATGCAGGGAAACTGCACAAGTCACGACCGTGACTTGTATTTCACGACCGTGAAATGAGGTTTCACGACCGTGAGATGCCATCTCACGACCGTGAGATACTCTGTTACCATTTCACCCGAGAGCCTTCAACCAAATTCAATCCTATCATTTCCAATTCTCATAATTCCTCTCTAAAACTATCAACAATCAATATTCATCATCAACAATCATCAAACAACAACAATCATTATCCATAACATAATTCCTAACTTACTTATCGTATTCTAAATACGAGTCCTAGCATATAAAGCATGTAAAACACGTAAATGATATCGAGTAACCCTTCACCGTTACCTTTTAGCGTCTTTAAACGGTTTCTAAACCTTCCTAGTCTCCACCTACATACAATTAGATAATAAAAGATGAATATCATTCACTTTGAGAAAGACGGATTATTTAAAAAGCGAGAAAGACGGTAATTTTATTACCAATACGGATAGAGGAAGATGAGAGGGGAAGAATAAGACGAACTTACGCGAATTCTACCAAGGAACGAAGGAGATCCGAAGGTTCGAAGATTGAAAAAATGGATGGAGGCAAGGTTTTCTTCAAGAGGAAGAAATGTGGTTTGTGTTTGAGTTTGTGATAAATGAAAATTAGGTTAAGGGAGTATGAGGGAGTATATATAGGAGAAAGTCAACGAAAGTCAAAGACGGCTCGAAAGTCAAGAAATTTCAAAGACGACTTAAAATTCAAGAAAAGTCAAAGACGACTTAAAATTTCAAGAAAAGTCAAAGACGACTTAAAATTCAAGAAAAGTCAAACTCGACTCAAAAGTCAAGAAAAGAAAAGTCAAAACTCGATCCAAAGTCAAGAAAAGTCAAACCGCCTTTTTAAGACGGGATTTTCATGGAATCTCGCAGAAATTCCGAATACGAACTCGGAAATTCTAAATTCGACTCGAAACTTAAAATTGTATATTAAAACTTAAATTTGCTGAAAAGATTTCGTAAAATATTTCTACTAGAAAAATAGGGTACATTTCCGGGTGTTACAGAAATACAATGAAAGTTAGCCGCAAGATCAATGATGTCATCAATCGTATTCCTAGTCCAGTGCTTAACTTGGAAAAGCTTCAGGACCTGAGCAAGAACCTGCACAGAGAAAACATTAATATGAAGGATGTTATGAGACAACGCCCACTTTAATGTCTCCCTAATTGCCAATGCTTCTGCTTGCTCGGCATTCTCAGCACGTCCTTTGATACAAAATTCTGATACAACATTATTACCAAACATGATACACCCACCAAACCCAGCAGCAAGAACCTTAGACCACGCAGCATCTACATAAATACCAGGCCGAGAGCAACTCAGAGAACTCTGAATCAACGAGTAGGAGACTCCATTCCTAAGGTTAGACATGTCTTCCTCCAAACGAGTTTGGAAATCAATAAACCCCGATTTCTTTTCTTCAGCAGAAAGAGCCAGGTTAAACGACTCTTGGTAAAGTAAGATAGCACCAATTGGAGAACACTCGGTATTATCAAATACCTTTCTGCACCTTACTACCCAAATAGTCCATATAGTACACAAGAAGGAAAGACACGCCTCTTGTTTATTATTAACCTTCAAAAGAACAGAAAGCCAATTGCACACCCAAGACTGTAAGGTCAAGTTATCCCCTGACTGAGCCCTCATCCTCAGAAGGCTTCCGGCCCAAAGTCTGTTAGCAAAAGAACAATCACGGAAAAGGTGGATAGGCGTTTTCGTTTGCTGGGAATCACAAAGCAAGCAAGTAAAGGATCCATCAAAACCCCTTTTTAAGAAGCCTTCTCCAGTAGGCAAAGTTTCAGTGAGAAGTTTCCAAATAAGAATGATCCAACTTCTTGGGCCTGGTAGGTTCCATAGAATTTTTTGAAAAACACCCATATAAGCAATTGGAACTCTTGAGCGGACCTTAGGGGTAGCCGAGGTATTCCAAAAATTTTGTAGTGCAATCTGATAGCCAATCTTGACCGAGTAATTCCCAGTCGACGAAGCCGACCAGAAAAAGTTGTCGCTACCTTCAGAGCACCTAATCGGAATAGCAAGAATGTCCTTCACACAAATTTGATCAAAAAACATAGTCACGAGCCCATGGTTCCAGCAATTGTTGTTATAAATAAGATTTTTGATTTTCAAATTGCTCAAATTAGGAGAACCAGAAAGAAGTTCTAAACATTTAGGTTTTGGCACAGTTCCATTAACCCATTTAGTATTCCAGACACGAAGATCCGAAGATGGAGAGATGTTCCAAGCTATACGAGGTTTAATTAGTTGAAGGCCCCAGACTATACCTTTCCATCCCCATGAAGAACTACACTTGCCATCATTAAAAAGCAGATCACCATCCTGCCATTTTAACCCATATTTAGCACCAATAGACTTATTAAGAATAGAGTTTGGGTGGGTGATGAGTCTCCATCCAATCTTTGCTAAAAGTGCTTGATTAAACTCCTTCATACGTCTAATACCCAGACCACCATTTCCTTTAGGTTGACTTAGGAAAAGCCTACTACACCAACTAATAGAAGAAGATTTCTTGTGACCCGCCCACCAAAAATGGGACAAGATAGAATCTAATCTTTTAGTCACACTTACCGGTATTTTAAATACCGATAGAAAGTAAACAGAGAGGGAGGACAAGACAGAAGAAATCAAAGCCAATCTACCTGTTGATGAAAGAAGAATACAATTCCATGAAGATAACCGCTTCCTAACCTTGTCAATTATAAACTCAAAAATTTCCCGTTTAGTTTTACTGCGACCTGAGAGTCCCACATCAGTAGGAATACCCAAGTAGAAACCCATATTAGTGCCACAAGATATATTAAAGGTCTTGAGACATTTTCGAGCTAAGGAAAGGCTGGAACCCGAACTTAAAGTCATCGAAGATTTGTTATCATTAATAACTTGACCCGAGGCTTGACAGTAATCCTTAATAACTTTGTTCAAATTAACGCAACTTTTAGGATTACCTTCAATAAAAAACATAGAGTCTTCTGCGAAAAGCATATGAGAGATAGGTATACTGTTTATGCTAATCTTTATTCCGCGGATAAGCCCATCCTTCTCCATACTAAGAAGGTTTAAGGACAGAATCTCAGTACACAATACAAAGATATAAGGAGAAAGAGGATCGCCCTCACAACACTCCTAAAATTGAAGTAAGGTAAATATGATTTGTATGGAACTAGTTTTATACCCGTGCAAAGTTTGCACGGGGTCGCTTATTTAGCATTTTATTTGCACACCCTTAATAAATAAACAAAAGTAAAAATAAATATGCAATAAAAAAATAATGTATGCGTTTAGTTTTCACTCTAATTATTAGGAAATGCCTCCCCTTTTTCCATTCTATGGTATAAAATCATTTCTTATTTGAGTAAAAGTAATAAATTATATAAAACTTGCACAACCTAAATAAATAAATAAAAAGTAAAAATAAATATGCAATAAAGACAATGTGCGCGTTTAATTTTCACTCTAATTCTTATGAAATGCCTCCTTTTTTCATTCTATGGTATAAAATCATTTCTTACTTCGTATTATATAATGGGAAACTCATGAACACAAAAAATATCACTTGTGTACTCAATTATACATGCTCTAATGTCGTGGCGGTCTACTTACCTAGACATGGCAAACGAACAACCAAGTCGAATGCAAGTTATGTCAATTTAGGTATGGTTAGGTTTGTGTCATATTTTGGTCAACTTCTATCAATTTATTTAGAGAGTATGATCATTGTCCAACAATAAAGATTCGAGTAAGGTCATATTAGCGGACATAACTCAGATTACGACTCAAAATTTGTCCTCGGTTCATGTACGAGCATTTGATTCATTTGTCACGTCTATGGGTATATAGTTGGTTATTTTGGGTGGGTTATTTTTGTCACATTTGTGTTTACAATGTACCTATGCTAAAGGGGAGATTTAGTTATCATAATCCAAGTATTTTATATCTATCAACCTAAGTTAAACAAAATTACTAAATGAATAATCAATAAAAATAAATTAGACTAACCTTATAAGCAACCCAAATTATAACTACAACACTCATCATAATTATTTACTCAACTATAAAATTTATCACAAATTCTTGTTTAAGATGGGAGTATCCGTCTTAAACTTAATACGGAGCAGCACACCACTTACATAGATAACACGGAAAAAAAATGTTTATATATTAGCAATAGGCTTGCCTTATCTATGCAAATGTTATGTAATTTAACCCGTTTTAATCTTCACAGACGTTCATATTAAGCATACAACTTGCATAGTTTCATAGATTAGGCAAATAAATACTTAAATGATATATGAGGGACATGGGTATATGTTCAAAATGCAAGTTGAAGTCACTCTAGACATTTCAAATTCGTTCCTTTGACTTTACAGCTAAATATCTCAGATAATATAGCTAACTTTGACGTGATTTCACTTGGAGATGAAAGTAAATGATGTTAGCTTTCCAAAAAGTGGTCACACGCTTTATTTGGTTAAGTAACGAAGGAGATATGGTGGTTGTAGTTGAGCTGTCCAGATTGTACGAGGAGGACGCAAAATGGATGTGACATTCAAAAGCAAGATGGAAGCTTGGTTTAAATTGTTGTCAAGTTTACTTTCCTAAATCAAGTCTAGTTATTAGTTTCATAATTTGAATAAAGGAGTGTGATGATCTTATTTCCTAATAAGGTAATATTCACATTGTTTTCTAATTACTAGCTCGTTAATTTATGGTAAGTAGTAGTTGTATAAATAAAGAGTCTTGTAATAAGTTTTTAATATACAATTGAGAGAGTTCATTCAAGTTTATTCTTGTGTGATCTTTATAGCTTGCGAGTTATAAGTTCAATTAGTTCGTTTTTGCGAGAGTGAATTAATCCATATTCCGCCTTACGAGGTTTAGTATTATTCGTGGCAAATTTGAGTTCCTTTCGACGGAGGAGACTTTGAGCACGCCATATCCGAGTTATTCGAGTTGTCTTACGAGATTACATGTCTAGTTCAAGTCATAGTTGTTAATCTTGCGAGATATCATAACTAATTCATATCTTTTTATATTGTTTTTGTTCCGCTACAACTATATTCTGAAAAAGTAAAATAGTGGGTTTATTTTACATCAATTTGGTATTAGAGCTTCGGCTCTTGATTTTCTAAACCAAGATGGTCTTTTATGGGCAACAAGATGGAACATTATCAAGATGAAGTTGATCTACACATTCATGTTTATAAAAAGTTCTTTGGAAGTTTGATCTTTTCTGAATAAATACATGCGGAAGGCAATTTTCTTTATATTTTGATTTGCCGCATATATATGACGATTATGGTGATGAGGAGTCATTAAATGTTGTCGGCTTCAAAGTTATAACTCGTACGGGTTTTTATACAATCGATTTTAAAGAAGAAGAGCGTTATCAATCTCCCCTTGATAAATCCATTTAAACGAAGCGCTACGGTGGAAATCATTATTTCTTGTTGAATTCGATTCCTATGGATGTTCAAGATGATCTTTCTACACCAAGCAATTTTTCTTTTGATTTAGGTAAAGTTGTGCAAGGAGGGCCGTGGGGTGGTAAGCACAACAAAGGAAAGCACGAGATAGTAAGGCACAAACACGAGAGGATTTTTGCTTATGATGCTTGTTGCAACTACAAAACAAATAAAATGGATAAGCATGAAAACTACATTGAAGATAACGAACTGAAAGAGAGATCAAAGGTGTGCACAGTTAAGTTCGTGGTCTTGTTAGGTGTTCTTACATACAAGTTTTCAAGATTTGTATTTGATCCTGGAGATCGTAGATCCAAGAATCGGGATGATTCTTTTTTAAGAAGGGGAGAGTGATATATGAGGGACATGGATATATGTTCAAAATGCAAGTTTAAGTCACTCTAGACATTTCAAATTTGTTCCCTTGACTTTAAAGCTAAATATCTCATAATATATACCTAATTTTGATGTGATTTCACTCGGAGATGAAAGTACATGATGTTAGCTTTTCAAAATGTGGTCACACGATTTATTTGGTTAACCAACAAGGAGATATGATCGTTTTAAGTTGAGATGTCCAGATTGTACGAGGAGGACGCAAAATGGACGTGACATTCAAAGGCAAGATGGAAGCTTGGTTTAAATTGTTCTCAAGTTTACTTTCCTAAATCAAGTCTAGGTATTAGTTTCATAATTTGAATAAAGTAGTGTGATGATATTATTTCCTAATAAGGTAATATTCACAATGTTTCTTAATTACTAGCTAGTTAATTTATGCTAATTAGTAGTAGTATAAATAAAGAGTCTTGTAATCAGTTTTTAACATACAATTGAGAGAGTTAATTCAAGTTTATTCTTGTGTGATCTTTATAGCTTGCGAGTTATAAGTTCAATTAGTTCGTTCTTGCGATAGTGAATTAATCCATATTCTGCCTTACGAGGTTGAGTATTATTCGTGGAAAATTTGAGTTCCTTGCGAGGGAGGAGAGTTTGAGCACGTCATATCCGAGTTATTCGAGTTGTCTTGTGAGATTACTTGTCTAGTTCAAGTTTTAGTTGTTAATCTTGCGAGATATCACAACTAATTTCATATCTTTTTATATTGTTTTTATTCCGCTGCAACTATATTCTGAAAAAGAAAAATTGTGGGTTTATTTTACATCAATTAATTTTTGTGAATGACTTGTCTTATATATGAAAGTGATATGATATTTGACCCGTTTTAATTTTAAGGCGGATATATTCGTAATAAAAGACTTATTAAAAAAATCATTATTTTGCAAAAATAACCTACCAAAGGGGCCTTCCTTTATTCCAAAAGAATCAGCCCATTGACTATATCAAATAAATTTGCTTATGCCTAGATATAATATACACCTCATATTTTTCCTCTAGCCCTATTCTTTCAGTTGTTTGCTCCCTTCCCTCCTGCTCCCTCACTACTATAAACATACACTTATATGTTCCTCTAAAAATGCCCAATTAATATCAGTATTATTCACAATCAGACTCTTTCTCTGGCTTCCTTGAATTTGTGTATTTCAATTCGTCTTCAGTAGAACAATTTTCATTCGGTTAATTTCTTTTTTCTGTATGTAAAAATCTATTCTTTTTTTACGTCAAATATTTTATTTTGAGATTTATTTTGTTAGTTTTTAGCGTACAAATCCAAGTTGGTCCATGCAATTTAGGTTACTCCGTATTTAGTTAATTATTTATGCTTGGTTAATTAATTTTAACTTGATTTTTTTCTGTATTATTATTTTTGTTTAAATCATTGTATTTTTCACGATATTTATTTTATTCACTTATTTAATTATCTAATGTTTTTTTTAATTAAAGAAAAGAACATTATTAAGGATCCTTGCATTATTGGAGAATTTGTAATTTTTGGAGGTTCATATTGTATTGGAGTTTTATTTACCTAATACATCTATATAAGGTATGGTTTTGTGTAAATTTGAATCAATGATTAAATAAGATAAGAGTTAAAGTGTCTCGAGAGGAATTAATTCTGGAGATGAGTATGGGTCTCTGTTCAGAAAAATAAAAGATAAGTTAACTTTTCAATTCCTTAAAATCGGGAACCAATAGAATGCTTCTAAATGTTTTAGCTTTTATATAAAGTAGAAGTAGATTTTGTTAACTATACTTCGTTTTCTTTGACATTTGTAGTCCACGCAAGGCCGTGGATTGGGTCGTTTTATCTGTTCTTGAGGAGGGGGGAAGCGGCAAAACTAAAGTAAAGTAGCTTGTTTGTATAAATATATGGACAATCAATGGATGGAAAGTCGGGAAAAGCATATAACACTAAAGAATAAACTAGGAAGAATACTTCATCTCTTTTTCTCCACACAATACGAAAACATTACTGAAAAACTGTCACCATTAATTACCTCTACTCCAACATTAATCTGTTTGAAGTAATGCTAAGGCTAGCAATGTTGTCTAGATACATTGTTTTAGAGAGATGTCTTTCATTGTCTCGGAGGAAATTCTCTCCATTAATTACATGATTATAGCCATTAACTCCATGTTTATGGCCCATGTTTATAGTGGTGGTTACGCCACTAACTTAGTGATTATGGTGCTAATTAATCACTTTGACCTTTTGGCTTTCCTATCCTATCACTATTAATATGAGACGTTTGTAATCATTTGACACACATCTTCCATATCATCTACTTCTTCTCTATGTTAATTTTGAGAATACCATATGAGTTCCAATTGCTAATTGTTGAGTACACAACGTTTAGGAGTGTTGTGTGACCTTGGAGGACGACACCTATATCGATTTGTACCGTAGTCGGGGCGATTTCGTTTCTCTTTCAGTGGCCTCCATACCACGACACAACAACATTTATTCTCTAAATATATCTCACCAATATAGTTACTCTATAATTCCAACATAATCTCCCTTTATCTTCCTTTAATTTCCATAAATTTCATCTCCTTTATAACTCTACCCAAGTTTGATTTTTACGCAAAGTTATTTTTAAATGAACCAATATTTGATATTAACTCGGGGCTGTTTGTCTTTGTTAAACCAAGATTTATTATTGTTTGTCTTTGTTGAAGAATAAAAATATTTGAGCAAATATGTGATTGTGTGTTGTAATGTTTAAAATTTTCATTTTTGTAAGCATGGCACCTCATTTTAATTGTTAGAATCGGGCCTCCTAAATCCAAACTACTGCCCTAGCGGGCTCCATAATGTAAACAAAGAAGCTTAATTTATTACGATTCATATGTAAATATGGGGAATGACTTATTGGCAAAAGAAGCTGACTATGAAGGTTTGATTTGTGAGTCTGATTAAAGGATCTGGGGAGGATGACAATTTCAAGTGAGTGTCAATATTGAAGTTCCACTATTTCACTTTAAGGTCACCTTAACTTAAGACGGTTCTTATAACTGATTGTAATAGAGTTTGATATGAAAGGAGCTGGTGAGTCATCTTAAGTTCGAGATATTAAGCAAAACCTTCTCTGAAATTAAAATATAGAAAAATTTCAATTACTATGGTCCAAATATATTTATAGAGTTTAGCTGTTAAACAATACAACATTCAATCCATTTTAGGTAAAACATTTTCAAATTACTCATTCCATTTTTAGTTGTCACATTCAATATTTTATTATTGTATCTGTAATATTCCGTATTTTAGTGTGGTACTCGATCGAGTAAGTTGTGTTACTCAGCCGAGTGGATCGGTTTTGTTTATATCCGCCGGTTCATTTAATTGAAATTAGAAGAAGGGTTTTCATATATATTATGCTAAGATTTTAATAATCATTTTATAAACCATAAAACCTTTCTAAACTTCCTCTCATCTTTTCCTCCATCTTCCTAATTATCTAAGAGAGAAAATGAAGGATTGTGCTTCTAGCGAATTAGGGCTTTCATCCTTGCAATCGATTTTATTATTTCATTGTAAGTTATTTATATCCTTTTATCATTAAACATCTTGTAAAGTCTTAGATTGTCAAGTATAAGTCGTAGTGTATCATCATTATTAATTAGGGTTAGTATAATTAGATTATTTCAGCAATTTCCAAATTGTTAGGTCGTATTGTTCAAATATTTTCACTATTATAAGTACTTCTTTTTCGAAATATTTACAAAAAAACTATAGTTTATACCAAGCCTAGTTTCTGCGTGTTAAATTTCGTAGCCAATTTCCTCGTAGTTGGTCCTATGTGATTTATTTATGAACATCTATCCAGAATAACACGAATCAGCTAATGTCATGAGAAAAGTTTCTAAAACCTAATTTATATGTGGAACTATTCTGGTTATTTTAGACACATTATATCTGAAGAGGGTAGATGATGATAGACGTTGGAATTTTTCAACCTGTTTTATGAATCGTTACATTCTATGCAACGAGTTTTGCCAGCTGTGATAAATCTGTCTTTTGAGCCATGATGGGTTGATCATTTGGAAATAAGTCTTCTAACAGGAGTTGTAGATAAGAGTTTTAGGGTTATTAAACATTTGGCCTTAAATATGTTGGATATTTATGGAATTAGTTATGCATTTTATAGTCAGAGTGTCATGTGCTGAAATGTAAGGGAAAGTCGAGTTTGGTTCTTAAGTTAAGATTACGATATAGGTCATGATGAGTTTAGTATATGGGCATGTTTAGTTTATTGGATACGTAGTAATTATACATAATTATGTTATGTAGGTGATGGATTTGTGAAGGATTAACTTGTGAATACTTGTGATCAGATTTAGCAATAATTATGTATAATTATTCACAAGTATTCACAAGTTAATCCTTCACAAATCCAATAACATAATTATGTAAAAGCGGAAAATGAAAAAACTGCGATTAAAAGAGGTAAGTCAATCAATTTTCCTTATGCTTTCTCATGCCCCCCATATGAGTTTGTTGCCTCTAATGATTTTGAATTATTGGATGACGCTGATGATGGTTCGAGTTTTGTTTTTGAAAGTCCCCCTAGTGTTATTCCAATTGACCATTTAGAGATTCATGTTGATGACATTAAGGTAGATGAGACACTTGCTAAGGAAGATGTTGTGGAGTCGTCTTGTGATTATGATGAGGCTAAGCATTCAAATAAGATTTTTCCGGAGCCTTTAGACACATTTGAAAATTGTTTTGCGGGGGATATTGTTGATCTCTTTGAGGTTGATGGAGGACTTTGTGATACTAATCTATAGGTTAAATGGGATGAACCCCCCATTTTTTATGAGTCTCACCTCTTTGATTCCCCTTATCCCCAATTTGAGACCATTGATGTTGATATTTTGAGCACTAATTGTTTGTTTCATGGTCTTAAGTTTGTTGCTCCATCTCTTGGTGACGAGTGGAGTAGTACGGTGGTTCTCCTTGAAATCTCATATGCTCAGTTTGGTAAGATATATTCTTTCTTACCTTTGATCTTTCATTCCTTTATACTATCACTTGCTTATATATGCTTTTGTATTTCTCATGCACAGATATATGATCGAATTCTAAGGGCTTTGACATGTTTTTTTAAAGCATGAGGATGAGATGAACTATGAAGAAACAAAGTCTAGCACGACTATAAGTTGCGCTTCTCGGGAGGCAATCGATGCTTTTATTTATTCTTTCTAAGACAATATTTTCATTTCTTTTATTAGAGACTATTTATATATACTTTTGAAGAATTTGTTTGGATGTAATAGTTAAGACATTTTTACGTTTTTTATCGCTTTCTAGTTAAAAATAAATTGTGGTTTGTCGATTAGATAAAATAAAAAATCGCAGATTAAGGAAAGGATTAAAAAAGTGACGATCATATGCAAGGATTACGACCCCATCGGGGTTGGTAAATCCGATAGGGAACGTATCTAATAGGAAACACACGAGAAATTGAGAGAAGAGTCAAAGTCTGTAGAATCAGTCAAACCCGATCGAGGTTGCCAAGCCCGATCGGGGATGTGGTTCCCATCGAACTCAGCTTATAGCTGAAAATCGAATATTTATTATCACTTTCTCATTTCTCTCTACTCTACTTCTACCTCATTTTCCTTCTTATTTCTTCAATTAACCACTAAAACCCATGTTTATGTTTTGAGACATTTTATTTTATTTTTAGACAATCTATTGCTTTTGGACAATTTATTTTGGTTTTGATGTAATAGATTAGACAATAAGACATTTAGTTATATCGAAAATTATAGTAGCTTATCCTTTGAAGGTACCTTTGGTGCTTGGATTGGACTAACCCATTCTCAAGCTAGCTTGGGGAAGGCTTCTACATGATTGTATGTCTTCTTTTCTTTCTTTATTTCCGCATGTGTCATTCCCATTTTTCCTTGTTGATGATGTTTGTCCTTCTTTGCGATTTTTGCGCTTCAACTTGTTTTACACATTGAGGACAATGTGTTGTTCTAGCTTGGGAGAGAGATTTAGTGAGTCTACTTGCTTATTATTTTTGAAAATTTGAAAAAACTTGAAATTTTTTTTTTGAAATTTTCAAACATAAGTTGTTTGTTGTTATCCGCCCATTTGTGTAGTGCATAATGTTATCCCTCTTCGCATTTCCTCTATTATAGCTTTGATGGTAATTATTCACACTTTTGACGGGTTTTGCATACTTGGGGATGTCTTAACATAGTGGGTGATGGATGAAATATGAACAAA
Source organism: Heliosperma pusillum (assembly GCA_022085475.1). Taxonomy (NCBI): domain Eukaryota; kingdom Viridiplantae; phylum Streptophyta; class Magnoliopsida; order Caryophyllales; family Caryophyllaceae; genus Heliosperma; species Heliosperma pusillum. The sequence continues at coordinate 29,315 of JAIUZE010010061.1, read as the reverse complement.
TTAGACTTGGTCTTGACATTGGTAAGCTACATACATTGTAAGTTAGAGCCTCTAGTGACCGGTACATCTATACCCGGTTCCATTTAGGTGTGTGTAGTTTCTCCTCTTGGTGTACGTTACATCTAAACGCACAAGTATTTTTTTTTTCTATTTCTATGAGTTTTTCTGTCATGATTATATTTTGAAGCCATTTACAATAACTTGCTTACATATATTACCCAAAAATTACCCCTTTCTAGCGATATAAAACTTGGCCTACCCTTGTTGAGCTAGTAATATGCTATGTGTGTTGGGATGCTCTTAAGTTTTTGGGATGTGCTTAAATGTGATGCTATTGTGAGCTTATAAGAATGGGATTGCTGATTCTCGTGTTTTGGTGAATGACATGTTAAAAAAAAAAAAGAAAAAAAATGAAATGAAATGAAAAGAAAAGGAAATAAGCTTGTGGAAAAAAAAATAGAAAGAATGATGAAAAAGAAGAAAAGAAAAATGAGTTTTACTTCCATGTGTTTTAAAGAATTGATTTGGGAAGTGTACATGTACTTTGTAATGTGAATGGTCAATCTCCTAATTTTGGCTTAGATTGTTGTAGCTTGGGAATGCTATGAGATCGGAATGAGCATCCTTACACATTTGGTTGTTGCTAGCTTGACATTAGCTCTACATAACCAAAATCACTTGTCCACCTTCTTACCCATTATCCCTAGTCTTCTTCTCTGTCTTCTTGGCTTCTTTTCTTGTGGTTATGATCATGTTTAGGATTGTCTTGTGAATCTGGAATGTCTACCATACTAGATTGCGGACGCACTCTCTTGAGTTGTAGATAGGAGTGTGTCATTCACATATAAATTGCATTGTTTATATATCTTGAGTGAATGAGTGTCCCGTGAGAATCCATTGTTATACAAGATCATGCAAGAGTTGAAATGACCATTTGAAATCCTTTATGTTGCGCTGTTATGTAAATTTCATCCAAGTTTTGTATCTCCCTATGCCCATATTGTTTCGGGATATTTATAAAGCTACTTTATGGGGATTTTAACTTGGTTGGAATGATTGTTGCTCGTCACCTTTGTCCTTGTCATGTTTATTGTTACGTGCTTGCTTGAGGACAAATAAGGGTTTAGCTTAGGGGAATTTGACGTGTCCAATATTTATATAATTTTCTCCCTCGTATTAGCTCCATTTACATGTTATTATTCTTTATTTATAGTGGTCTTAAGAGTTAATTGCTTCTTCGTAAGTATTCTCGTGTTTTTATGTCCTTTGTGGGATTTGAGTCGTTTCTACGTCGAATCCTTACATTTGGATGAATAGCGAGCAAGGAGAAGCTAAGAAGAACGAGTAAATTAGCTTAAGATGGCATGGTACAAAGATTTTGCAGTTCATAGTTGAATGGAGCAAGTTTCAAGTCATTCTGAGCTTGTATGCATAAGTTGCGACGGTTTTACTATGCTTGCTCAATAACCGTTTCCAACCCCTATCACCAACCCCTATCCCTTGGGGACATGATCAAGGCTTATTAGGAAATGGAAATAAGGTTCAAAACTTCTTATAGACATCCCCTATCGAGCTTGACCGAGCTTGAAGCTTGGGGATGCATACAAAGAAGAATGCCAAGCGAAATAGTTATTTTGGAGCTAGAATCATACGTCCCCGATCAGGGACACCTAAACCCGATTGGGGATGGCTTATTTTATGCGTTAAGATGCCTCAAATACCCCTATTTACTCCACATTATTGTCCATAAGTGCAACATTGATTGGACGCGTCTTCTAAAACCTATAAAAGGAGGGATTTGCAAGCTTTGAAAATCACAATGCAACTTCACAACTCACAACAACAACCACTTCTCTTCTCTTCTCTTTAATTCTTATTTTAGTTGTAGTTAAGTATTAGTCTTAGTCTTAGTTTCGTAGTTTTACTTTTGTTATGAGTAGTTTGTTCTAAGAATTCAATCAAGCTTGACTTTGTAGTTCACTTTCTTGTTCACTTTCTTGGTAATTTCTTATTCTCTTGTTATGTTTAATTAATCCAATTTCCTTCTTGTATAGTATTCTCATGTTTACATATTTGTTAGTAGTTAGTATCATATTTATAATGAGTTAGTAGTCTCTTGATCTAAGGTGTAGGGGAAAGCATGTTAGATTAACATTTGATATTGTTAGATTGCGGGTCATGTAAATGTTATATTGTTTCTATTCCATGTTTGTATTGTATGATAGTATTTGATCGAAGGCCACGATTTTTAGACTATACTTGTGAAATTCTTTTCCTTAGAACGAAAGACTGGAAGGGAATCAGACAAAGCATAAATGGTAGGACGACCTAGTAAGATTCGAAAGACCGCTAGGACCCGTTCTATGGTATAGCAATACTCATCCCGACAAGGAAGTACCTTTTGGCCTAAAACATTTATCGATTTCACTACCCCTTTCTTGACAATATTGTTATGTTAGTTTACATGTGAAACCCGTATACCCTAAATTCTCATTTATATTGTTGTTATACATCTTGTTAATTCCTTTAGTTTATCAACCCAAACTTAAATAATCGAACCGATCTCGATAGAATTCACCTTATAACAACTTACTTAGTAACTCATGTCTCCCTATGATCGACGCCTACTTCCCTAACTACATTTATTTGTTGTTGGCCTAGATTAGGATAATTTATCTTTGATTGGGTACGCGATAACCCCATCAACTACTTTGATTTGGTTATATTTCGTTGTTATCACTTTAAATTTGAAGAACTTAAATGCATGTTTTTTCATTATGGTCTGTTTTGATATGTGCTTCCTCGGGCAACCGAGATGGTAGCACTCTCATTTATTAAGGTAGGTCTTTGTACGGCACGTCAGTACATGAGGGTGTTACAATATCTATATCTTTCTTATTAATTCATTAAAAACACTTTTTTTTCTTAAGCGTTGTACAAAAAATGTATGGGTAGTTTGGATGAATGGAGATAGTAACATCTACTACTATATAATACGAGTATATTTTATTCAATAACATTTAGGGGACCTTCATTTATATATCAGGACCTACACTTTTTTTAGACCCCCCTAAGATTTATAATGTATTCCCTTTTATCATTCGTTGTACGTTATTTTTCGTGCAAGTAGTTTAAGTTTTTTATCTATGAAATAATAATTATTTATAAGCTTTGATGTAAAGTTTTCTAGTTCGTTCTTTTATATAGATATTAGGCTTAAGAATTACTCCATTACATTCTTCACATTTACGTTTGGTATGGATTTATAAAATCTCAAATGCATGTGACTTTTAAGGTTTTTGTTTGGTTGACCACATATATATTAAGTCCAAAAAAGGGGACGTAAACAATATGTTCAGCACATAAAAAAATGGAAATGTAAAGAATCTTATGAATGGGAGGGTGTATTATCTAATTGAAAAATATTTAAAAAATCATAAAAAATACAAGCTCGATAGATGGTTGTCTTGAAATTATAATGTTAATAGGAAAGTTTTTAAACACTCACAAAAACTATTTTTAGGTGTAACTACGCATATCATATTGCAAAATAAATATAACACAAAATAAGAAACACAAACTAAAATGTTAATACCAAAAAGTTTGTTTGTAAAATGGCTTATAATTTATGCTGTAATAAAATATCAATTATTCTTTAGCTGGTTCATATTCAACAATTTATAATTTGTTTCAAAAAACAGACTATAAGTTATTCATATTATTCTTTAGTACTTGAGCGTTTGATTAATAGTTGTTGTTAGCAACAGTTGTAAATTGAGTTACCATTCCACAAAAAAATTGCCAATTGAATGGTTTGCAAACTTTGTTTCAAAAAATGTGCCCATATGCATAATATGTGCAATATTTTACTCATTGCTTACAATTTTTTTTTTATTAATGTGTAGCTTAAGAGGTTCATGATTTGTGACTTTTTTACTCTGATTATGATTGTGGATTTTGTTTATTCTTCTGTTATAAGACATTTCATGTGAAAAGCGCATAGAAAAAAACGAATATCTGATTTAGTTGTTGCATGTACACTTGAGACATGTTTAGATGAAAATCAAGCTACCACTTTGTAAAGAGAAGGAGCTATTTATAAAGAGAAGGAACTACTCGTTGGGATAATTCAAATTTGCGTTCCAAATCAAGCCTTATTAAGTTATTTGGAGCTATTGGATCAACTATTGATTATATGAATGAAGTAAACTAAGTGCAAGGAGAAGTTAAGGCGTTCAATAAGTCTTTGAAAAAATTTTATTTTGTGTATATTTACATATGATGCATGACATCATGAGGACTACCCGTTTACTGTGTCAAGTATTGTACAAAAGAGTCATTGTCAAATCAAATGCTCTTCACTTTCTATTAATTACAAAGGAACAGCTTCAAGATATAATAGGAAAAGGGTGCGATGATTTGATAGAGAAGGTTAGAGCATTTTATGTAGAACTTGCTAAATTTATGCCAGATTTGTCTGCTGCATAAAAGGAAAGGTTGAGAAAATGTGAACAAAATATCACCAATGAACATTATTACCAAGTTAACATATTTTATAGTGTAATAGACTTTCAATTGGTAGAACTTGATTGCAGATTTACAGAGAATTCTGTGGAAATTCTTACTCGTGGAGCATCATTTGATCTACGTCATAATTTTTCGAGCATTTAAAAGTGAAAATGGGTGTCAACTTGCTCTAAAGTAATATCCTTCGAACATTTCAGCATATGATATTCGGGCTGTAAATTTGGAGTGTGGGTTCTTTGTAGAAGATGTTCGGCAAGTTTTCTTCTTTAAATACAATATCAATATCATATTTGTGTAGACGGATGGTTGAGTTCGGCAAGAAATCCTTTCATATATCCTATGATATATTGACTTATTTGTCTTATTTTGACGCATCCGGTTTCAAAAAAAACCACAGATAAATCATTTTCAAGTATGAACATTGTCAAAAGCAATCTTCGAAACAAGATGAATGATGGATTTCTTGATGATTTGATAATGCTTTATATCGAAAAGACATTTATTGATAGTGCTGACTATAAAGATGTAACTGCCGAATTCGAATACATGTGAACTCGTTGGTAAGGATCATCTGTTTCATATTCGCGTCTCATTCCGTGTCCCACTCCATTTATCTTATGACACATCACTTGTTGGAAGAATAAAATATGCAATATATATTTATTGGATGATGTGTTAGAAGATAAATGGAGTCGCACAGAATGGGACACCAAATGGGATAAAGGACCCTTACTTTAACCTCGTATGGTAAAATTTAGTTAATTATGGAACTTACAATGTTTATGGTATGCGTCCCCCCATATTTTTTGGATGACTTACAATTTTTTTTTAATTTGATTGCCCAAGAAAAGAACTTAAAGTGATCAATTGGTCATTAATTATATCCTTATTATTAGTTACTTTTTCCATGGCCTTTTTTTTGTTTTGTTCATAAACTTTTTAATACTATGACTCATAACTTGATTAAGGGAGGCATGGCCGGTACACACGTAGACCTGGCCGGTACAGACACAGGTCAATTGGGCCAGGTTCGGATCGGGCCAGTTCGGATCGGGTCAACTCGGGTCTTTCATAGTTCTTAGGTTAATTCAGACCGGGTTTGTGATACCCCCGCGATAGCGGAAAATAAACATACATAAATGCAGCAAAAATAGAGAGATTTTTACAAACTTTTAATACAAACCACAAGGAGTATCAAACACAAATACGATGAAAAATAAAAAGTACTACAAGGGGAAAATAAAGTCCCTCAAAACGACAAGTCCGAAAATAAAATTTTACGCGGCGCAATGTAAACATCGAAGTGTCGACGATCACTAACTCACAAAAGAATTCACCCCCATGAAACATCAACTTCAACCTGTTCATTCATTAAACATGAATGCCACAATAATTAGGGAGTAACTCAGGGTTCTCCCAACCACATCACAAGAGAACAAGAGCAATTAAAGCATAAGAGCAAACATCAAAAATATACATACATCATGATGAATCAAACGAGAAAAATTGCGTAACAATATGAGCATATGAGAATTACTAGAGATATAACAATAGTAGACTTAAACTAGGCAAGATACACCTTGCCAATCATATAGGCACTATATGACTTACACGTCAGCATCAGCAACCATATAATCGAAAAGGTTAGACCGAGAAGGACAATATGAAATAAGTCATCCAAACAATCCAAATCACACTACCAATTCATGCACAACCAACATATCATCATACTCATCAAACATGTGAATCAAACATAATCACATTGTAAATTAAATGTGCAAAGCATCGGCACTATGTATGACAAGACAACTCTAGACTCAAATCCTCCGTGTAGGACTACAATAATAACAAGGTCCTAGTCTAAACCTGGCCAGAATCTCGGAATAAGACATTACATGATTCGTAATGTGGCTAGACATGCCACATCCAAGACTCGGACGACAAAACGGGAGTCGAGTACCCCAAATCCGGCAGATTGGCAATAGTTGAGGCGGAAAGAGAATAAGTTTACCAAATACGGAAAACGAAAAAAAAAAGGATGTCAAAGAAAGTCAAACACGTACGCTAATCACAATGAAACCATCTCATATGAGTACATTTGACGGCTGGGTGTGACAACCCTCGCGATAGCGGAAATAAAACATAACAAGCATGCAATTTATATAGCGGAAAATACGATATTTTTGAAACTTTTAACATGCCAAAAGAAAAGTACGAGGAATGTCAAATAATTACTAGTTAAAGTATAATATACTACAAAGAGACGTAGTCTCTCAAAACGTGATCAAACATAAAGTTATTAGCAAACTAGTTAAGAAACGTCTAGGGGTGAATCGTCGAGGCCAACGCCCACTAGCTCACACCCGAACCCAAAAACACAAGCAAAACCATCCAAGCAACCTGTTCATCCATGAAAACATGAACGCCACAGTCAGTGGGGAGTAACTCCGGGTTCTCCCAGTCATATCACAAATAACATACTTAAACGGAAATACATAAGTAGAAGCATACATATATAAATATACATGTGAAATACGAGAACGATAAATAGGCATTTTAATATATAAAGATATAGGCGTGTGAAGTACAAAATCGTAATCATCAGATTATAGACAAACTCGGGGAAGACACCCTTAGGCAACTATACACTCACTACGGCTTACATCTCACCGTTAGTGGCATACACTTGATAAGATAGAACTCGACATATGAACTGTATGCATCAGATTTTAAATAGACTCTGGGAAGACACTCTTAGGCAACTATACACTCACTAGGGCTTGCATCTCACCGTTAGCGGCATATACTTGATAAGATAGAGACTCGACATATAAACCACGCCAAGTCATCCAACGGTCACAAATAATCAACATATAATCATCCATCCAAACGTACGAATACGTTGACAACATCTCTCACGGTAAATGACACGCACTAGCACCATGTACATAGCAAGTATGATTACAATCGCATCCACGGGATAAACATTTCCCTGAACGCATACACGATTAACATTTCGTATATGTAGACTCATTTCCTCCTGGTAGAACGACGATAATAATACGGTCCTAGTCTAAACCTGGCCAGACTCTCGGAATCACATTTTCCGATTCGACATGCGATAAACATTACGCATCCAAGACTCGGTCAATCATAGAAGCCGAGTACCCCAAATTCGGTCAACCTTCACGAAAGAGGTGAAAAAGAGCACAAGCATCATAACAAGCAGTACGCTCCATGCAATGACACCACCTCGCAAATATACAACATTTGACGGCCGGGTCGATCAACGCAAAGCGTTCGCCTCCCAACAACGTCGTCATATGCCCACTAAAACATGCAATTAAGCATTAAGGATACATCTCCAAGTTCTGACATTCCAGCCTTACGAGCGAGGAGATAGCCGAGGAATGAGAGTACATAGCACATAACAATTAGTGCTCAAATCTATAACATATGAAAAACCGACTCAAAGGGGGATATATGAAAAACCGTCACAAAACATGTGATATAAGCATGATATAAATGTAACAATGATAAACATGAGACAATACGTGATTACATAAGCATTAGACCAAGTTTAAAAAGTATAATGAATAAGAAACATAAATCTCATCTCAAAACAACAAGTTTGGAAACTATTAAAACAAGGGTCCACTTCAAAAGGTCATAACTAGAGTTCTAGACATGAAAATGCAGAAATTCCAAATTAAGGAGATAGATTATCCTCTTACGGTTCCAACGGTAGGTCACAAGCCCAAAACAAGAAAGTAACGAAGGAGATATGACCATTTTACGAAAATGGGTCTGTACAGGAAAACTGCAGTCGTCACGACCGTGACTTGTATGTCACGCTCGTGACATGAGTTTCACGACGGTGAATTGCTTGTCACGCCCGTGAAAGGTCTGTCACGCAAGGGTATTGGGTCTGCCTCTTATTTCACGCTCGTGACATATAGGTCACGCCCGTGACTTGGGTCGAGACATCTTTTTTTTTTGTTCTAAACTCAACCATGGCTTCCCCAAAATAGATCCACTCACAAGTTTAACAACAATGAGTGATTGAAACCAACAACATATTCTATAGCTACACATCTAATTCCAATACATTTACTAACATCAAACTATATTAAGTACCTAATAAATGTCACCAGACATTTAGTAAACATCAACTAAAGCATATAAGACACGTATTGATATCGAGTAACCCTTCACCGTTACCTTTTCGCGTCTTCAATCTTCTTCTAGGTCCTCCTGCACAAGGTAGTAATCTTTGTCGGGGTCTTGAAGGTCTCCACCTACAATTAGACAACAAAAGATGAATATAATTCACCTTTGAGAAAGACGGATAAATTGAAAATGAGAAAGACGGTAATTTTATTACCAAACAAGATAGAGGAAGATAAGGGGGAAGATTATGACGAAAATTAGAGGATTTGGGTGAGTAATGAAGGAGTAGTGATGAATCCAAATTGATTCATAAATGGGGTTTAGGGTTTTGGTTATTTGGTGAGGAAGAAGGTGAGTGGAAAAGATAAGGGAGTTGGAGTTATAAGGTGAGTGGAAAAATATGGGGGAAAAAGCCCAAAAGCGGCTAAAGGCGTAACCCACATGGAATTTCGAGTAAAGTCCGAAAACGAACTCGGATTTTCTAAATCAGACACCGAAACTAAGTTCTAGACTAAATCTAAAATTACGCTGAAAAGTATCCGTATAATATTTTTAAATTAGAAATAGGGTACATTTGCGGGTGTTACACTGGGTCGATCAACGTTACGCGTTCGCCTCCCAACAACGTTGTCATATTCACACTACCATATGCAAAACAACCACACAGGGAATGTACGCCCATCACCTTGACACTAAGTCAAAAGTTGTGAGGTTACACAAAGGGGAATGAGAGTTCGACTCCAATAACCACTAGTCAACCAACTATTCAAAGAGAAGACTCAAATGCATGAGCAAATCATTTAAGAACCGTCATTAAGCATGTGAACGGGGTATAAGAATGTATTTCAGGGATAAACAAGTGTCAACATGTCACCTGCAAGCATTAGAACAAAGGTATAGAGCATAACCAATAAGAAACTTAAAGTTCTTCCCAAAACAACACGTTTGGAACCAATCTAAAAGAAGCGTCAACTTTAAAAGGTCATAACTGGAGTTGTAGATTTTAAACTCCATAAATTCCTAGTGGAGCTGATAGCTCATCCTCTCCGAGTTCCAACGGTAGGTCTGTGACAACCTTAAAAAAACGCAAAAATTTAAAACAGATAAGAATGCATAATTTGCAGAAAATACGGGGTTTTAAAACCTTTTTACATGCCAACAATACGAGGAAAATCAAGTGAAACGAAATCAAAGTACAAATACAATAACGGAGACATAGTCTCTCAAAACATAGTCAAGTCGAAGATAAATGTCTAGTAAATTAGCATCGAACGTCAAGGTGAATCGTCTAAGGCCAACGCCCGCTAGCTCACTCCTGAACCCCAAATACATCAGCTGCAAACAACCTATTCATCCATAAACATGAATGCCACAGTCAATGGGGAGTAACTCCGGGTTCTCCCAGCCATATCACATCAAAATGTATATAAGAAAGTACATAAGCATATAACATCATGCATATAATCATATCACGTGAAGTACATATAAGTAGGCATTTCATAATAATATTAAGTAAAATATATCATCATCATCAATAATAACTAGGGGGAAGACTCCCCTTGGCAACCACCTATACATTAAGGACTTACATCTCACCATTAGAGACATGTGCTTGAGAAGGTTCGGGACTCAACATACATGACCACATAAAGCATCCAATCACTCAAGTACATAACCAATATGGAATCAATCATAAGCAAACACACTCTCACGATAAATGCCACGCACTAGCATCTGCAGTATGCAAGACCAGACGACCCAAAACTCAATTCCTCCCGGTAGAACTACGATAATAATACGGTCCTAGTCTAAATCTGGCCAGACTCTCGGGACAAGACGTGTACTCGATTCAACGTGTGGCTAGACGTGCACACACCCAAGACTCGGTCAAATACAAAAGCCGAGTACCCCAAATCCGGCAGTACGGTCAACTGCAGAGGCGGAAAGAGAACGAGTATACCTAAAATCGGCAGTACGGACAATGAGAAAGGTTGTCTCAAAAGCATAATATCATACTCTGGCAGTACGGCCAACGGAGATGAATAATCAAGTATGGTCAAGCGAGTACGCTACATGCAATGACACCACCTTGCAAGGATACAACATTTAACGGCCGGGTTGATCAACGCTATTCGTTCGCCTCCCAACAACATCGCCATATCCTCACTAACAAATGCATACAAGCATCAAGGATACACCCCATTGACTCCGACAATCAAGTCTAACGAGTATGAGGGTGTAGCCGGAAAATGAGAGTGCAAAACAATCAATGAATAGGACTTAGTCCAAGACTTAAGTCAAAACCGAATCAAAGGGGAAATATATTAAAAACCATCACAAAACCTGTGATAAAAACATGTGAGATATTATATATTCTAAACATGAATATTTAATGTCATTACGTAAATTTATAAGATAAACAAAGCATACAAACCATTACATGTGAAGACAAATGGAAGAAAAAAGGAGAAAAAGGACACATGGGTCCCAGCCGCGCAGGGAGACCGGCGGCCGGGTACCCGGCTGGGCACCACTCAACACCAAACAACAACATCATCAAAGCAAAGACTCCCAGCCGGTCGGCTAACCGGTGGCCGGTCGGCCGGCTGTGGAGTTATGGGGGATTAGTAAAATGTTGGCAAAGGTTTAGGGGCATCCCAGCCCGTCACCCGACCGGCGGCCAGTCGGGCGGCTAGGGGTTTGGTATTTTTTTTTATAACTAGCAGACAACATTAGAGGACTCCCGGCCGGTCGGCCGGCTAGGAAGCACGTACACTTCGCAAATTGCACAATAATAAGCAAGGACCGGCTTATTATTGTGCAATTTGCTTATTATTGTGCAATTTGCGAAGTGTACGGCTAGGGGCTTCCTCTTTCCAATTTTCGTCAAAAACGCAACAACACATCAAGGACTTCTCAGCTGATCGGTGATGTGCAGTTTGTCGTCGGGACTGCTATCAAACAATATTTATAAGCCAACAATACTAGCTAATGAAGCTAGTGGTAAGTCGGGTGTCGAATTCACAGGGAGGACTATTGTTTAAACGGATGTAGGGTGTATAGTGTTCAATTCTATGGTGTTTACAGTTTTGAGGGGTTGAGTTTAGAGAGAAACAAAATCTAAATGATAAACAAAAGGTCAAGCTTAATAACTAACAAATACTAAATGAAAGGAAATGTAAGTTCAATAGAGAATGAAACTAGGGTATGACGGGACTATCAATGTTGGCTCGGGAAATGGGTGTCAAGGTAATGTATAAGTCTCGGGTGGTAAACTATGTTACTTTGTAGGTCTCGACAGCCACCACCTATTTGAGTTTGGTCGTCTATGCCTATATTACTTGGTCGGTCTCAATAGGCTTATACTACGGCATGAGTCAAGAGTCGTCACTATCAACTAACGCGATGAAACAAACAAATAGGCTAAGCAAAACAGTTTAATCAACAAGTCATTGCCCTAATCAATATCGATTCGTCCCTAACCCTAGTGTGGAATTTAGCTACTCATGGTGATAGATATTAAGCAAAACAAGAAGACACAGGATGGTATGGCAAGAGTCATGGTCGAGAAACGTACAAACATGAACGAAAATGACAGAAAACGAAATAAAACTGAATCAGAACCTGAATTAGGGCAAAAACAAGGAGGATGCCGATCGGGATAAGGTTATGTCGATCGGTATAGTGTTGTAAACGAACGAAAACTTAAAACTAATCGACTAAAATGTAAAACAATAATCTAAAAGGGTGTTTTAGAGCGGAAACTCGATCCGTGACAAGGGATCTTGCGTCTAGGGAGAGATACCCCCTCACTCTCTTCACTTCTCCTTCATATAGAGCTAGGTTTTCTCTTTTGGGCTTCGATGTTTCTTCTGAGTGACTTCGGCTTCGGAAAGCTTCGGTCCCGTTGCTCAATAGCTTGCCCAGTAGATTAGAGAGGTAGAAAACGAAAGTGGGCTTGTCATGGCCGATCGGTGGAGAGGCCCTCAAGTGCCCCACCGATCGGAGTGGGCTTCATTTCCTCTCCCTCTGTCTTCATTTCATAGTCCAAGCCAGGTGCCAGGCCCTTAGGTAGATCTGGGCCTGTTTGTAATGTACACGGGGCTTATAAGAGAGTGTTACTGGCTCCAAGAAGTGTGTGATGATCGGTGTCCTGGCCCACCGATCGGTGTGGGCTGGTTCTTGGGTTTTGTTTGCTTGATGAGCTTCCGAAACGAGTTGTTCTGTTCATTGAAAGGCTGGTCTATAGTCCTTTGTCCTTTGCATGTCCAAATATGCTCCCGATCGCACCTAGAATGTGTCTAACCTGCAAATTGGAGACTAAACATACCAAAGTAGCAAATACGGGGCATATGACATGAAATCGGCTCAAATGAGCTATAAGTAAGACTGAAATGGGGGCGAATAAGTGTGTAAATGTGCATATAAAATATGCACATCAAACTCCCCCAAACCAAATCTTTACTTGTCCTCAAGTAAACATAAACCAAAGCACACTTAATGACCACGGTAAGAGATAACGACTCTGGACACTCATGCTTTATGTTCATCCAAACTATGGCTTTCACAAATAGATAAGAACAAGTGCACAAGAGTCGACCTTCAAAACAGGTCTTATACATGCCTAAATTTCAATGTTCTTCATGAATAACGCAAGACCTTGCAAACGAGCTCAAAAGTAGAGACTCAACAAGCACACTCAATAACATGATCCAAGTTCGTAAATAATACTCGTAGTACTAAAAGTTCTCAAGGTATGATGGGCACAAGGTTGTAATGGGGCTATGTTCAATAGGTGAAAGATGGGTGCGTGCTAACGCGTATGGGAGTGTGGGGCTCAAAAATTTGGTGGTTGCGCTACCACTAATGAAAAGACCCAGACGACCATAACATTAACCAATACCGATCATAGGCAAAAATTCGAATCTCTTGACATTATCATAACTTCGGTAATTGCACTTCACACAATAGGAATTCACATTTATGTATTGATAGCACCATTTTGGAACTGCTACCTTCACAATAGATCTCAGTTCTTCACTTTATTGTTTGGAAACTCAACTTTCGATCACTATTCTTGCTGTATAACTTGTTGTGGAGCTGAATTATTCTCCATATATTCAAATAACACTAAAACAGGCCAAAAACAGGGCCTTGCCGATTCGGTGTACTACCTTCACCGATCGGTGTCAGCTAAAAAACTTCAAAAATCAGGCCCTTTTCTTCATTTGACACGTTTTCGTGACATAACTCTCCTATACGCAACCATTACAGTCTGGGTAGGATGTTTTTACGATGTAGTTCATAATTTGTAAGGTTGTAACCAAGGTAGTCAATATAGTCTTGTGAAACGTGGTCAATAAAGAGTGGATCCTACATCTAAAGGGACGAATCAAGGCAATGTGGCTTAGTGGAGTTCAAATTTAAGTGAATGCCCGGTCCGCGGACCTAGGGTGCATACCTTCGGAAACTACAACGAGTCAATATTCACACTTATGAATCAAGCACAAGCACACAAGTTAAGAATTAAAGTACGTCATTGAGAAGCATTTCGATACAAAGTAGATTCACATCAAACACGACGATTTAGACATGTTAGACTCGTTAATCCAATCTAATCTCAATATGTCGTATCATATAGGTTAGGCCACAATTTAAACGAATTAAGCTAAGTGTATATATCTTCATCGTCGTTTTGCACATCTCAAACCAATACACACACATAAACATGCAACTGCTTATAGTACATATGAATGAAGCACATATGAAGCACACAACCAAAACCCTCCCCCAAACCAAACTCGTCATTGTCCTCAATTGACGAAAATCGGTGCAAAGGTGGGTTAAGGAGAATGGGGAATGCAGGTGAGAGTGAAAGTGGAGAGGGTAGACTTACAGAATGAGTGAGAGTTCCCCCAAACCGGTTCAAAGCAAGGCGGTGAATGGTGAACAGGTCCTCACCATCCCGAGCTATCATCAGCTAGACGGCTCCGTCATTACCTGTAGCATTACAAAACAGGAGGAAAAATGTCTCTCTCGCTCTCATCTCACACCATGTTCAAAGTTACAAATTGCAAATTGTCCAAAACTAAAACAAACCAAAAAACAAAATTGTTCAAAATGAAAAATAGTCCAACTAAAAACAAAAAAAAAATGTCTCAAAGTCTAAGTATATGTCAAATAATCGGGTCGCTGTATGACCCTCCATCAGAAGTGTCTCCAAAATCATCTTGGAGGACTGCGAGTTGCCATGGTGTATTATAAGAAGGGCGATGACTCCAGAAATTTCGCGGCATCCCATACATCGGCTCTCCGCTCAAACTCTTGCCCTCGAATCCTTTCGAATAGCTACTCAAATTGCGACCTGCGAAAGATGGGACAGAGCAAACAGACTCCACAGGGTCTCCAGAATAGTGAGACGGAGCCATAAAATCAGTAATAACACAGCTAGACTCCACAACACAGCTCACAAGGGTTTTCAGGCCTACCACCGATCGGTGGGACCCTTGATGACGATCGGTGTGGGTGGTATGACGAAAGGTGGGGGGTACCTCACCGATCGGTGTGAGTGTGCTCTGGCCATTTTGGCCCTTGTTCTGGCATGTGGTGGTCTGTGTCAGGTCTGTGGGGGTCTGAACTGGCTGGTACCGTTCCTTAATCAACGAATCAGACTGAACAACCAAGGGGGAACGGGGTGTAGCTGAAGGTTTAAACACAAGGAGTTCACCCCCCACCTTAAAGGTTAAAGTTCGTTTACCAACAGCGATTATTGCGCCAGTCGTATGTAAGAAGGGTCTCCCTAAAATGATGGGGATGTTAGCATCCTCGGGAATGTCTAACACCACAAAGTCTACTGGTATAAAGAACCCTTCAATCTGTACTGGGACGTCCTCTAGCACCCCTAATGGTCGTGAAATGGTCCTATCCGCCATTTGAATGGTCATATTCGAGCTTTTAAACTGAGTCAATCCGACTTTCTTAGCTAGAGATAGGGGTAGGACACTCACACTAGCGCCGAGGTCACATAAAGCATTATCTATAGTAAGGGCGCCTATGGTACATGGGATGCTGAAACTACCGGGGTCACCTAGTTTAGGTGGAGAATTGCTCAATTGAGGTGCACTACACCTTTCTGTGAGAGCAATTGTCTCTACCTGTGGCAATGCTTTCTTCCGGTTCAAGAGGTCTTTGAGGAACTTGGTGTAAGAAGGTACTTGTAAAACTAGATCAAGAAATGGAATAGTAATATTAAGTTTAGCAAGTACCTCTTTAAATTTTCCAAATTGTTCCTCGAAAGGGGACTTCTGCTTGAGACGCCTCGGGAATGGCAGCTTAACTTGAATTCCAGCATTTCCAGCTATCAAGTCCTTCTCCAGACCTTCCCCAGAGCTCTCTCCAGCACCTGTTAGACCCCCATGCCGATCGATGGTGGGGTCCACCGATCGGTGTAATGCTCCACTTTTGCCCCTGCTTGTTTCTGTTTCATATTCTGGTTCACCCTTGTCTCTGACTTTCTTCTTTTCAACCCTTGGTATGGAAAGACTGTCATAGCTAACTCCACTCCGAAGATGAATAGCATTAAGAGTGTGAGTTGGGTGGTTGGGTTGTGGAGGCAATTGGCCTTGTTGCCTTTGAGCTTGCGAGGCGGCCAGCTGAGCGATCTGAGACTCCATGCTCTTTATAGCACTTGATTTTTCAGCATCTAGTTTAGCCACTTGAGCAATGAGGTGCTCTTGGCTCTTTTGCATCCCCATAAGCATGGTCTTAAGATCATTCATGTCGGTGAATGATGGAGCCTTGAAAGCTTGCGGTTTGTTGGGATGTTGGTAGGCTGAACTAGAGGTGCTTGTATTGCCCGGTAAAGGGCCTTGATGAAACTGAGCTTGATATGGTTGCTTGTAGGGTTGTTGAAAGGTCTGACCATAAGGAGAGCTTTGCTGATAGTTATGGAATGCAGCAATCTGCTCTTGAGTGCCCTGACATGTGTAGATCGTGTGCCCATATAACCCACATGCATTACAGATCATAGGCAATGGCGAGGACTGCACTCCACCGATCGGTGGGAGGGGTGTGCCGATCGGTGGAGTGTTGTCCATCTTCAGACTTGCTAGCCGTGCTGTCAAATCTGCAATTTGTGATGTCACGCTATCCTGGAAAAATGTCTCACCACTCACTGCTGCAACACTAGTGTAGGATGATTGTACATACGATATGCTATGATTAGCCATTTGCTCAATCACATTCCTAGCTTCATCAACCTCCACCGAGTCAACCCTCCCATTTGCTGCGGAGTCTAATATCCTCCTTGAGTCTGTATTGAGGGAGTTGTAGAAAGTCATGGCGATGTACCCCTTAGTAAACCCATGATGAGGGCATTGCCTTTCTAGGCCCTTGAATCTTTCCCATGCGTCATATAGAGACTCATTCACCTTTTGTCTGAACCCAGTGATTTGCATCCTAAGGTTAGCGGTACGCTCCGGAGGGAAGAATTTCCTGTAGAAAGCTAGCACAAGTGTATCCCACGCGTTGCTCTATGTCACACTAAGAGTTTGCAGCCAAGATGAAGCCTTGTCCTTCAAAGAATGCGGGAACATCATTCGTTTTATTTGGTCTTGGGTCACACCCTCATCGATGATCATTGCGCACAAGTCGCAAAATTTGTTGATGTGACTAGCCGGGTCTTCATTCATCCCTCCTCCGAATTGCTCTTTTCGAACCAAGTTGTAAAATGATGGATCTCTTTTGAACTTGGTAGCTGTGAGGTTCGGATTGAGAGTCCCAGTTGGAACTTGAGCAGCCGTAGGCAGCCCTTCATCGGAAAGCTTAGGCATGGTCCTTCTTGGTGGTGATGTAGGTGGTGTGGATGCGGGTGATGATGAAGATGATGACAATTGCTCACTAATAGTCTCTGCAAGTCTTTGATTCTTGCGCAGGGTCCTTTCTGGTTCAGGATCGAATGTAAGTAGGATCCCAGAACGTCTCCTGTGCATAAAAACTTAGAGAAAACAGTCAGAAAGCAAGGGCACCGATCGGTGGAGGGGGTCTGACCGATCGGTGTAGAGGTAAAACTGAACCTAAAGACCCTAAAAATCAATTTGAAACTATTGCCTCCCCGGCAACGGCGCCATTTTGATGTGCAGCTTGTCGTCGGGACTGCTATCAAACAATATTTATAAGCCAACAATACTAGCTAATGAAGCTAGTGGTAAGTCGGGTGTCGAATTCACAGGGAGGACTATTGTTTAAACGGATGTAGGGTGTCTAGTGTTCAATTATATGGTGTTTACAGTTTTGAGGGGTTGAGTTTAGAGAGAAAACAAAATCTAAATGATAAACAAAAGGTCAAGCTTAATAACTAACAAATACTAAATGAAAGGAAATGTAAGTTCAATAGAGAATGAAACTAGGGTATGACGGGACTATCAATGTTGACTCGGGAAATGGGTGTCAAGGTAATGTATAAGTCTCGGGTGGTAAACTATGTTACTTTGTAGGTCTCGACAGCCACCACCTATTTGAGTTTGGTCGTCTATGCCTATATTACTTGGTCGGTCTCAATAGGCTTATACTACGGCGTGAGTCAAGAGTCGTCACTATCAACTAATCGCGATGAAACAAACAAAGAGGCTATGCAAAACAGTTTAATCAACAAGTCATTGCCCTAATCAATATCGATTCGTCCCTAACCCTAGTGTGGAATTTAGCTACTCATGGTGATAGATATTAAGCAAAACAAGAAGACACAGGATGGTATGGCAAGATTCATGGTCAAGAAACGAACAAATATGAACGAAAATGACAGAAAACGAAATAAAACTGAATCAGAACCTGAATTAGGGCAAAAACAAGGAGGATGCCGATCGGTATAAGGCTATGCCGATCGGTATAGTGTTGTAAACGAACGAAAACTTAAAACTAATCGACTAAAATGTAAAACAATAATCTAAAATGGTGTTTTAGAGCGGAAACTCGATCCGTGACAAGGGATCTTGCGTCTAGGGAGAGATACCCCCTCACTCTCTTCACTTCTCCTTCATATAGAGCTAGGTTTTCTCTTTTGGGCTTCGATGTTTCTTCTGAGTGACTTGGGCTTCGGAAAGCTTCGGTCCCGTTGCTCAATAGCTTGCCCAGTAGATTAGAGAGGTAGAAAACGAAAGTGGGCTTGTCCTGGACGATCGGTGGAGAGGCCCTCAAGTGCCCCACCGATCGGAGTGGGCTTCATTTCCTCTGCCTCTGTCTTCATTTCATAGTCCAAGCCAGGTGCTAGGCCCTTAGGTAGATCTGGGCCTGTTTGAAATGTACACGGGGCTTATAAGAGAGTGTTACTGGCTCCAAGAAGTGTGTGACGATCGGTGTCCTGGCCCACCGATCGGTGTGGGCTGGTTCTTGGGTTTTGTTTGCTTGCTGAGCTTCCGAAACGAGTTGTTCTGTTCATTGAAAGGCTGGTCTATAGTCCTTTGTTCTTTGCATGTCCAAATATGCTCCCGATCGCACCTAGAATGTGTCTAACCTGCAAATAGGAGACTAAACATACCAAAGTAGCAAATACGGGGCATATGACATAATAATAGCATGAATAAACTGTAAATGATATGCTAAGGGCAGCAAATGAGTCGGTAGAAGTGCATATAAAATATGCACATCACCGTTCAAGGTGGGGGTCAGAAGAGCAGTGGCAAACTGTTCATGATGGACAAACAGGCAGCTGAGGATGATGCACAAGTGGTGACTGGTACTTTTCTCGTTAACAATATTCCGTCTTTCACTTTATTCGATTCAAGGGCGACCGATACTTTTGTATCTAATAGTCATGTATTGATGTTGGGTCTCGGGAGAGCGAATCTGTAAAAGATGAGGTATTCATACCGTATGGGTAGTTTGTTTCGTGTTGTAAATTGTTCAAGAGTGTGTCTATGATTATGGGAGGGGTAGACTTCCCGGTAAAGTTTTTTCGACTTTCCTTTAGACGGATTTGAGGTCATTGTCAAGATGGATTGGTTGGGAAGGTATAAGGCTAGTACCGATTGTCATCAAAATAAAGTGTTGTTAAGGGGTCCTAAGGGAGTTAGAGTGTCGTACCAGGGATTTGTGGTAAAGCCCAAGGTCAAGGTAATTGCAGCTATCACCCTTAATCTCTTATCTAAGGAAGGGGTGTGCTATGATTCTGTGTCATGTGAGGGATACCAGAATAAAGGAACCAGCAACAGATCAGATAGAGGTGGTGAATGAGTTTGTGGATGTCTTTCCGGATGATATACTGGGATTAACTCCGAAGAGGCATGTTGATTTCAGCTTGGAGTTGAAGCGGGGAACGAGAACAATCTTTAAGGCCCCGTATTGTATGGGACCAAAGGAGCTCGAGGAGCTGAAGAAGCAGCTGAATGAATTGTTAGGTAAGGGATACATTCAACTATGTGTTTCACCGTGGGATGTGCCGGTGTTGTTTGTGAAGAAGAAAGATGGTAGTGTACGGTTATGCATTGATTACCGTGAATTGAACCATGTGACAATGAAGAATAGGTATCCATTGCCTAGGACTGATGACTTGTTTAACCAGTTGAATGGAGCTGTGGTGTTTTCAAAGATTGATTTACGTCGGGATACCACCAGCTGAGGATCAAGGATAATGATTGACGAGCCAATTTACCAGGGTCGTTAAACTAGTTATTAGCAAGACCAAATAAATACTTGTAAAGCCTAAACAAACACAAAACTACCCAATTAAGAGTTAGTAAAGAGTAAGTCAAAGGTCGAACCCAAACGAAAGCGGAGTGAAATTAAGCTAACTAACAAACGGTTGATAAAAATAAACTAATTGAAAACTAAACACTAATTAAGACTCTAGATGCTAATTAAATCACTAATTACTACTACTCACAAACTATGGGTAATCACAATGGCAAAAGAAGTAGTAACACATAAATAGAGAAATTGATTGAATTGGTGGGGCATGAGAAAATCAAAAGCATGAATTTTCTAGTCTAAGAAATAGAACAAACACCTTGTATGCATGATATCAAATATTAGACAAACACTTAGTGTAATTCTCCCAAGATATACAACAATTAGCAAAGTTGACTCCTTTATATCCCTCTCCTGATCCATCTACTACAACCTCCCAAGAGATTAGTTAACAAGAATTAAATCACCAAAGATTAACCCTTTGCAACTTATTAAATGCTAAGTAAAACAAAAGCACAACCAAAGGAGCAAGCTTTAATCATTATACCAAAGGATTAAGCTAGAACCATGTAACACAACACTAAACCATGTTATAATACACAACATACACTTTTCTACCCAAAAGACTCCAAATTTAAACCAAAGTTGCAATCTTTGAAGTTTACTTCACACATTCAAGGACAGGTTAACTAATCCTACCTACAATAAATATTCATTAAGCAAATAAAATGTAAAGCTAGTTAAACTAAACATTCAAACATTATCACAAGAAAATAGTATTAAATATTAGAGAGAAAGATTAGAGAATAATACAATGCTAAAGTTGTGCACTTGTTCAAATTACACCATGGTGAAGGGTAAGCCTTCCATAATCTTATAACCAAAAGATTAAAACCTAAATACTACAAGTTCTAAATGTAAGAGAAAGTAGATGAATATATGAGATTCAAGTCTAAAGATGTGAGATGTCCAAATATCTCAAAATGTTGGTATTAAATACCCTTGATTATGGAAACCTAGGGGCCTCGAGAAATAGGCCTCATAGAAACAAGAAGGCGGAAAAAACTCAAGCTGAAACAACACAGGACGCACGCTGCATCGGATGACGCCGACAGCGTCGACAGACGCAGGTAGTGTTGTACCGCACATCTAACGTTTGATGGTATACATTTTCTGCTTCAAAAATCCGCCCTTGTTAACTTTTGTTGACCGCCTTATGCTTGCCTTCTTTTCTTCAATGTTGACCCCTAGTTGGATTTATTGACTCTCCGGGTTTGACCTTTGTTGACCCGGCCTTGGGCTTGACTTTGACTTTGGTTGAATTTTGTTGACTTTTAGGCTTGACTCCTTGGTGGGCCCTTCTAGGCTTCTCTTCATGGCACCAAAATGAAGTAGACCTTCAAGTATTTCACACAAGCTGACTCCATACAAATTGTTCGACCCAAACTAGTACAAAATTGACTCGGATAAACTAAGTTATGACAAACTCCAAGAAACTAAATTAGCATGAAACCAATGCTAATGACCCTTATAAAACGAAACAAAAAGACTCAACAAACTACATTAAACACGACATTTTAGTGTTGTCAGTGACATTCCGAAGACATCTTTCCGTTCGAGGTATAGTCATTATGAGTGTGTAGTGATGCCGTTTGGGTTGACTAATGCGCCAGCAGTGTTCATAGATCTTATGAACCGGATATTCAGTATGTTCTTGGATACTTTTGTGGTTGTGTTGATCGATGATATTCTAGTCTATTCTAAGACTAATAAGGAAGAGCATGTGGAGCATTTGAGAATGGTGTTGCAGATCTTGAGGGACAATCAACATTATGCTAAGTTGTCCAAGTGCGAGTTCTTGTTAGCGAGGGTAGTATTTATGGGCCACATAATTTCTAAATAAGGGGTGATGGTTGATCCAAGTAAGATTGAGGCGGTGTCTAATTGGGAGGCACCAAATAGTGTGGTTGAGGTGAGAAGTTTATTGGGTATGGCCGGTTACTACATGAGGTTCGTGAAGGACATTTTGAAGATTGCTAGACCTATGACGGCGTTGATGAGGAAGAAGAACAAGTTTTGCTGGGGTGAGGACTGTGAGACAACGTTCCAAACCATAAAAGAGCGTTTGACCACAGCTCCTATCTTAGCATTACCTGATGGGAGTGATAATTTTGAGCTATATACAAATGCTTCAAAGTGTGGTTTAAGGTGTATGTTGATGCAAAACGGAAAGGTGATTGCTTATGCTTTGAGGCAGTTGAAGCCGTATGAAGAGAATTATCCTACTCATGATTTGGAGTTCGGTGTCGTTGTGTTCGTCTTGAAGATATAGAGGAATTATTTTGTATGCAGCAACTTTCAAGGTGTTTTCAGACCATAAAAGTTGGAAGTACATCTTTACTCAAAAGAAGCTAAATATGAGGCAGCGACGGTGGATGGAGCTGATTAGTGACTATGATATAAAGACCCTCTATCATGAGGGAAAGGCTAATATAGGAGCAGATGCTTTGAGTGGGAAGAGTGTTCATTCTTTATGCACCGTGATGTCTTTGATGCAATTGAGGGACAAAGTAGCGATGATGGGCATTAATTTGATTCGTAAAGGGGAAGCTACAAGTGATTTAATGATTGAGCCAGGATTGTATGATGACATCTGAGGCAAGCAGTTGGAGGATCCTAAGATTCAGTTGTGTAAGAAAGAGGTAGAGGAGGGTACTACTTATAGGTTTTCTATTCATGCAGACGGGAGTGTTCGATTTGAGGGTCGGTGGTGTGTGCCAAGTGATCTGGCATTTAGGAAATTGATTATGACTGAGGCTCACTGTAATACTCCGTATTTTCTTGTATAGGGGGGCTCGGCCGAGTAGAGCTTACTCGAACGAGTACATAATATGTACTCAGCCGAGTAGAGGCTACGCGACCTAGCGAAGTTGGCTGGTGTCTTCACCGATGTTCTGATCTCGTGTACTCGGCCGAGTAATATCGATACTTGACCAATTTAGTCGTACTCGACAGAGTACATGTTTTACTTGACCGAGTATGGCAGTTTTCAGGGTTTAGTCGGACGAATGTTTATGGAGTCATCAACAAGATTAGTTTTAATAAAAAATCAGTTTACGCTTTAAACACAAACCCTAGTTCTCAAATCCTCTCAAACTCCTAAAGGAAACCTTGACCATCTCGTGCCGGATCCTACCTTTTTCTTCGTCGGTCGATTGATTTGAGTAACTATTCTTGATTGTGATTGTTGTACTGTAATGTTTACCCAAATTGAATTGGCGAAAAAGTAAATTGTGATGTTCATTGAATAACTATGGATTATACATGAGGGAAATTTGTATAGGAACACTTTTGATTGCTTGTTTTTGTAATACTCGGAATTGCTATAAGGTAGAGTTTCCCTACTCGGCAATTGTGTTACTAGTTGATGGCATGAGATTGTTAATATGTTATTGTGATTGTTGATTTGTGATAAATGATGATGGTCACTGTTGTGAAAATGATGAGTTTGGGGTTGCTGACGATGGTTACTATGGTTTGGGGATTCCATTGGGAGACGGATCACACCCCGAGTTCGCCCCCGTGGTTATCCCGCCACGTGGGGTGCACGGGAGTATGTGACCAAGCCAAGACACGAGCCATGACACGAGCTCAAGAAAAGACACAAACTCAAGACAAGACTCAACATCAAAACAACAACATACATTCAGACAACACCATGACAAGCTATGACAATGTTCTATTCAGCCCAAGCCACAACCACTTCAAGCCTGCTAAGACAACACCCCCACAACCAGAACAAAGCCTAGCCATCCACTTCCCAAGACTAGGCCACAACAAAGCTCAGCCAACAGCCCAACAAACCCAACACAACAAAAACAGCCCCCAGCCAAAAACAGCCTATCACTGCCTTTCTAAACAAGGTCCATGGGGCCCCACACAATCAAAAAAGCCTAACCAACCCTCAAACCTATGTCTTGGAAAGGTCCTCTACAACTTTCCCCAGGACTTCCCTCCCCAGAAACAAACACACAAAGAGTTAGCTTAGGGACAACTTCAGACTGTCCAGATTTCAGCCTTTTTGCAGTAGTTAACATGTCACTATCAAACTTTCCTTTTATGATCAAACAAGCTCGAGGACCTTTTAGCAGGACCTTTTGCATCCATCCCACTTCAGTTGAGCTCAAGAATCAAGCTCAGAAGTCCACCCCTCCACCAGTTTAAACCCCAACAAACCAATTAAGGCAGATTGTCCTATTAGAACTACTTTTCTACTTTATTGCTTTATGCTGAACAATGTAGCTGTTATTTCTGTTTCTTTTGCAAACCCATTGTGGACCTAGGATGTAATGAACGAATAGGATGTAATGTCCTTGCCTATATAAGGCCTTTACCTAATGAAATGCAAACCAGATTTGAAGTAAAACATAAAACTGAAACCTTGTTTCTGTTACATCTCTTGGCTGTGTGCTTGAGACAACTTCCTTTGCTTTGTGCTTGGAAGTGAGCTTGGGTCCTTAGCTGTGTGCTGGGATCACAGTTCAACCCTCACTCATTGGCTTTGTGCTTTGATTAAGGTCCTATCTTAGTTCTTTGTCAATTAATCCAAACAGAAAACAGAGTATTGCAAAGTGTCTGAACTTCATTCAAATTGTTATTGTCTTAGTTGTTTTTCTGAATAGTTTCATTGCAAATTGGTTATCAGAGCTTTGGTTTGTGAGTTCATCTACCTAACTACATTAAAAACACAAAATACAACCATGAGTGAAGAGAGAATCACAGGTCTTGAAAACACAGTTCAAGATCTTGTCAGAACTGTAATGGAGGTCTCTAGATCTGTCAATGAACTCCTTGAGGGCAAACAGAACAATGATACAAGGGGAGGCAGAGGTCGAGGAAGAGGAGCACCTATCCCACAAGGTGGAGTAAGCAAGTAGTTAAGTAAGAGGAGACAAACCTGTAGCTCAGTTGAAATGTCAGATCAGATGGCTCAAGATCACAGACTTCTCAGACACAAGACAAGGATATCAGGTAGAGATTCCATGACTTTCTAGTAGCTGAACCCTGATGATATAGTGGCTAAGGTCTGTAGAAAGAGTCTTGAGTTTTAAAGGACTACACTGATAGAAAGCTTGTAAGTTGATATTCAGAAACTAACAGGCTAGCCTCACTTGTGGTATGAGATATGAAAACATGAAAACCGTTGGGGTAGGGCAGGGAAAAGAACCTGTAAAGTCATGGCTCAAACTGAAAAAGAAAATGAGAGCTAAGTTTGTCTCTAGGGACTACACTCAAGACATGTTCATTAAGCTTACTCACCTAAAGCACGACCAAAGACCTTTAGAGTCCTACCTAAGAGACTTTGAACAACTCACTTTGCAATGTGAGGTTGTTGAGAAATCTGAACAAAAGATAGCAAGGTTCTTAGAAGGGTTGGATGAAAGGATAGCTAGCAAAGTCAGGCTACAAAACATATACTCCTTTGAGGAAGCTGTCAACTTGTCTTTAAGGGTAGAAAAATTGGGAAAGGGAAAGGCCAGTGCTTCTAAGACACCTTCCAGAACCCCCACCTTCAAGCCTTTTGTAGGAGTTAAGATAGGAGAACCTGTGGTTCCTGTTAAGACTCCTTTCAACCTTGATAAAGGCAAGGCTGTTGAGGCAGGCCAAAGGAAGAATACCCCTCTCAAAAAGTGCTTTCAATGTCAAGGGTATGGGCATTTTGCTAGAGAATGCCCATCTAAAAGGGCTCTGAGTACCCTAGAAGTAATCCATTGGGGAGATGATGAGGTGTTGGTCTGTGATGAGGAGATGGAAGAGCCTGAGATAGAGGCTAGTGAGGGGTTGATAGAACCTGATGCTGGGTTAAGTCTGGTGACTTGGAGGGTGATGCACACACAACCCCAACCCTTAGAAGAAGATCAAAGACACCAGATCTTTAGAACTAGGTGCACCATAAAAGGGAGGGTGTGTAATCTGATTGTGGATGGAGGGAGTTGCACCAAGGTAGCCTCTAAGACAATGGTGGATAAACTAACATTGCCCACCAAAGACCACCCTCAACCTTACAAGCTTAGGTGGCTGAACAAGGGGGCTGAAGTTAGAGTAGATCAACAATGTGTTGTTCCATTTTCTATTGGGAAAGGATATGCTGATGAGGCCTTGTGTGATGTACTGCCTATGGATGCTTGTCACCTTCTATTAGGGCGGCCATGGGAGTTTGATAGGGATGCCATACACCATGGGAGAGACAACACTTACACCTTCAAGTATGGGAAGAAGAAGATCACCCTGGCACCTTTACCACCTGCTTTAAAGATCAACCCAAACCCCATGAGTGAGGCTTCCAAAGAAGTCATGTTGATAAGTGAATCAAAAATAGCACAAGAGCTAAGTGAGCTACAACCTGTATACATATTGCTAGTCAAGGAGACTGGGATGAGTATCATTGATATCCCTGAAGAGGTCAAATCTATCCTAGAAAGTTATGGTGATGTCTTCCCTACTGAGCTTCCTAGTGGACTGCCACCACTTAGAGGGATAGAGCACCACATTGACCTAGTGCATGGAGCTATCTTACCCAACAAGCCAGCCTACAGGAGTGACCCTAAGGCTACACAAGAGCTCCAACTTCAAGTAGGTGAACTACTCAACAAGGGCTATGTCAGAGAGTCCCTCAGTCCTTGTGCTGTACCAGCATTGCTTGTGCCAAAGAAGGATGGGACTTGGCGTATGTGTATTGATAGTAGGGCCATCAACAACATTACCATCAAGTATAGGTTTCCCATACCTAGACTTAATGATATTCTGGATGAGCTAAGTGGGGCTCAAGTGTTCACTAAGATTGACCTGAGGCAGGGCTACCACCAAGTGAGGATAAGAGCAGGGGATGAATGGAAGACAGCTTTCAAGACTAAACATGGGCTTTATGAATGGCTGGTGATGCCTTTTGGGTTGTCTAATGCCCCTAGCACCTTCATGAGGTTGATGACAGAAGTCCTAAGGCCTTACTTAGGCAAGTGTGTAGTGGTTTACTTTGATGATATTCTTATTTACAGTTCAACTAAGGGAGAACATTTGCAACATCTGAAGTTGTTGTTTTAGGTCCTAAGAGAAAACAAGTTGTATGGCAAGCTAGAGAAGTGCACCTTCATGCAGCCTGAGGTTTACTTCCTTGGGTTCATCAGCTCTAAGAAAGGGGTAGCAGTTGATCCTGAGAAAGTGCAAGCAATCAAGGAATGGCCCATTCCCCAAACTGTTACTGATGTAAGAAGTTTCCATGGGTTGGCATCTTTCTATAGGAGGTTCATACAAGGGTTTAGTTCAATCATGGCCCCTATTACTGAGTGCATGAAGAAGGGAGAGTTCAAGTGGAATGAGAAGGCTGAAAGGTCCTTCAATATGATCAAAGAGCTATTGTGCAAGTCTCCAATATTGGTTCTACCAGACTTTAACAAACTCTTTGAGGTAGAGTGTGATGCCAGTGGTCTTGGCATAGGAGCTGTGCTTACTCAAGAAAAGAAACCTGTGGCATACTTTAGTGAGAAGCTAACTGGGGCCAAGCTTAACTATTCCACATATGACAAGGAATTCTATGCCATTGTGAGGGCATTGAATCATTGGGGACACTACTTGAAGCCTAAGCCTTTTGTGCTTCATTCTGATCATGAGGCTCTCAAATACATCAATGGACAACACAAAATCAACCCCAGGCATGCCAAATGGGTAGACTTCTTGCAATCCTTCTCATTCTCCAGCAAGTATATAGAGGGTAAGAACAATGTTGTAGCTGATGCTTTGTCTAGAAGGTCTGTAATGTTGACCTTCATGGAGCAAAGGGTGTTGGGGTTTGAATTTATGAAAGAGCTCTATCAAGAGGACCCAGACTTCAAGCATGAATGGGAGGTACACCAAGAAGGGCAAGTCAAGAAAGGGAGCAAGTACACAGCTCAAGAAGGATACTTATTCTATGGAAACAAACTATGTGTGCCTAAGGGCCCTTATAGGGGACTACTGGTCAAAGAGGTTCACTCCAATGGCCTTGCTGGTCACTTTGGGGTACAAAAGACCTATGACATCTTACAAGATCAGTTCTATTGGCCTAAGATGCTCAGTGATGTGCAAGATGCCCTCAAGAGATGCAGATCTTGTCAACTAGCCAAGGCACACTTTCAAGCAGGCCCTTACACACCACTTCCAGTACCCAACAAGCCATGGGAAGACCTCAGTATGGCCTTTATTGTAGCCTTACCTAGAACTCAAAGGGGAAAAGATTCAATCATGGTGGTTGTAGATAGATTCAGCAAGATGGCACATTTCATTGCTTGTAAGAAGACTGAGGATGCATGGGGGGTAGCTGAACTATACTTTAGGGAGGTTGTCAAGTTACATGGGGTCCCTAGAAGCATTGTCTCAGATAGAGACACAAAGTTCATGAGCCATTTCTGGAGAACCTTGTGGAAGCTGTTGAAGACCAGGTTATTGTTTAGTACTTCTCACCATCCCAAAACTGATGGGCAGACAGAAGTCACTAACAGAACACTAGGGAAGATCTTAAGGAGCATTGTTTCTAAGTCATTAAAAGATTGGGACCTCAAGCTAGCACAAGCTGAATTTGCCTTCAACAGAGCTCCCTCCAGCAGCACAGGTAAAAGTCCTTTTGAAAAAGTTTATGGCACTAATCCTCTCATGCCTACAGACCTAGCACCAGTCAAAGGAAACAAGGCAAGCTATGATGCAAAGAAAAGAGTTGAGCAAATGATACAGATTCATGAGCAAGTCAAGAAGCAGATTGAAAGGTCCAATGAGTTGTACAAGGCCAGGTCCAAGGGGCCTAAGAAAGCAAGGGAATTCAAAGCAGGAGAGCTTGTATGGTTGCATTTAAGAAAAGAGAGATTTCCAGACAAGAGGAGAAACAAGCTCATGCCAAGGGCTGATGG
>JAIUZE010010060.1:0-23758 GCA_022085475.1 Heliosperma pusillum | reverse complement strand
TTATCCAAACCACCATTAAAACCGATCAAAATTATGTGACAATTCCTTAATTGCCCACAACAATTTTAATCTCCCATAATCCATTTTTATTTTAAACCTTTTTAAAATAATCGGGTATCATTATTGTGAACCTTTTCACAATAACAATCAAACAAACAATCTTTATAATGTCATAAAAAAAAAAAAATTTTTTTTTTTCTTACTGATCACTGTTCACGTGAACAGTACTAATTTTTTTTTTTTTTTTTAACTATCTTCCTTCTCGGTTTATAACAAAAAAAAAACCGAAAATCAAAAAAAAAAAAAAAAAAAAAAAACAGAATATTTTTCTTTATAGCAGTGAACAGTAACACGGGCAGCATATACTGCAAAAAAAAAAATTTCGGTGTTGCCTATATTGCTAGATCGGTACAAAATTCAATATTTAATCGTTATTAAATATTGATTCAAACTAGATTATTCAATTTAACCTTTTTTTTCCCGGTATAATTTTTTTTTTTTCTCAAATTTATATTTCATAAAAATGAAAAGCATATAATATAATTTTGTAGCCAAAAGCTCTGATACCACTTGTGGGAAATAACTGTTTACATCCCCTTAATATTTAGGATTATAACAAAATTATATAATATGAATTGCGAGTCATAAATATGAAAACAATGTAAATATAGAGAAAACGAATTAAACCTTTGGTCCTATTAAAATCGGCCTAAGAACAGATATCAAAGTACATATCCTCCTAATTGTCTCACCCAAGATAGATCGAGATATGCCCTTCTCCTTTGCTAAAAAGATGATTAAAAGTTACTGTTAACTTTTTAGGTTTTTGTGTTTAGTGTGTGATGGAGGCACAAGTGAGAGAATAGAATTAGGTTAGAATTATTTTTCTCCTCCTCCTTGATCTCACGGCACTACTAGGTCATATATGAGGAGATTTAGTCTCCTCAAATAACTACCCATTGACCGGAAAAACCCGAGTGTATCTGGACACTTTTTCCGGTCATTTTAGCTTCTAATATAATGTAATATATTATAATCGTCATTAGTCAAAGACCAACATTATAATACATCATTAATTATAAATATCCGTATATTTATAATTTTCCAATTAATTATAACGGTTTATGTTTAATTAGCTTACATTATATACAACAATTAAATATAACCTTTTATATTCAATTTACGAATTACAGTTAATTCCTCTTAGCTAACATTATTTAATCGTTATTAAATAATTATATCATCATCACATTGACTAACCTTTTAGTCAAAAACACCGACTAACCTTTTAGTCATTTAATAAGGCATCAATATGATTATTTTCTCAATCAATCACATCTCTCAATCACATCCTTTAGGTGTGACTTTTAGGGACCAGTTGATCACCGCCATCTGTATGACAGTAACGTCAAACTTATCTAGCAAGCCAACCGTTATCGATAAACGTTAATCAACTGATTACAATACAAAGTATACCCTGTGAACCTACAGAGATTTATTTATGTTATTGCACTAACTGTGGAGGACACTGGCTCCAACAAACTCGGTTTTAAAGGTATAAATCATAATAAATAGCAAATAAATCCGTAAAATCACCAAATTTGACCACAAACATTAATTTTTGATTTTATTGGTTATCTTATAACTTTAATAAAAATGCCCAAAATGAACATGCATGCTACTAGCTAGCTCTGATACCACATGAAAGTCTATAGACCCTAATTAGACTCCTCTAATTATGTACTAATTAACTTGTTAATTTAGTATTTAATGATCTATGTAACATGCATGCAAATATAAAGGCATAAATAAACATAAGAAGAAATTTCCTTACATAGAGAAATTTCGGTTTAAATGGGCACAATAAGAAACTCCTTTTCTTATTGTTCTTGAGCTGAAACAAAAAGGATGATCACCTTAGAATGAACTTTCAATGTAGAAAGTCTCCTTCCAACATGCACCCAAGACTAACCCAAACAATCACTATAATTTTAGACTAGAAAAATATAGTGACAATTTGTGACTAATATTAGATTTATTACTACTCTAGTAATATAGGAATATTAGTTGTTTTGAGAGTTTTTGAGAGAAGTTGGAGGAAAATAGCAAAACAAGTGAAGAATTGAACAAATGAAATGAACAACCAATATGTCCTTATATAGGACATATTGGCCGGTCACCAAGCTCATATTTGAGCCATTATTTTGCTTATTTTAATCCTATGCAAAATGGTAGAGTGTAGGATAGTATATGATCATGTTCATTTGTCATAACATGTTATAATCAATATGTTGTAGTGTGATACAAGAAATGAACAAAAATCATTTCTTCCACTACTAGGAATCCGGCCTCCACTAGGCAAATATGGTTCATTTGGATTTTTGATATTTGTCCCACAAATACTTATAATCATATGCTTGATTATCTAGTATAATTAAGTGTTAATTTGATCATATAACAATTATATGACTCAAATTAATAATCATTATACACTCAACTATTAAATGATTTCTTACCATTATATCAATATATAATGGGTCCCGCAATGTCCAGTTAGTTTATTTTACAACTCTTTGTAAAGATAATTAACTAATTATCTCTACCTCAAA
The DNA here is from genome assembly GCA_022085475.1 of Heliosperma pusillum. Taxonomy (NCBI): domain Eukaryota; kingdom Viridiplantae; phylum Streptophyta; class Magnoliopsida; order Caryophyllales; family Caryophyllaceae; genus Heliosperma; species Heliosperma pusillum. The sequence continues at coordinate 21,149 of JAIUZE010010060.1, read as the reverse complement.
ATATATGCACAATCTCAACTAATTTAGTGAATTATTGATTAATTACTAAATTAAGTCTTATTTAATCGTATTAAAATAAGACGTAAAATTTATTCAGACAGTTATCGTATAATTGACTAATAAACTTAACTTGTATGAGTTCCTAACTCAATTTTCAATCGTAACTAAACATATATCAAATATATATGTAAATATCTAATTAAACAGTATCATATACAAATAATTAGTTTACTGTTTGGGTCTCATCCTTTAGGTGTGACCGAAAGGGGTCAATTGATCACCGCCGTAATACGACAATAACGTCTAACTCTAGTCAGTTGATCGTTATTGATTTACGTTAATCAACTGAAGTGGAGTATTAATATACTAGTCATCCCACAGATATTCCAAAATGAGATTTAATATATAAATGCACTATTGTGGAGGACACTTATTCCAACACCTTCTATATCATTTGTTGCGAGACGCAGGGCCTTTGGGTTTTGCCCACTTGATTGCTATATCTTTCAAGGTCATTTTGATAAGGAGATGAGAGGGGATCCTCTTTTCCTAAGCGTAGTAGAACAAATGGAGCTTCGCAAGAGCCCAACATGCGTTTGCTTAGGAGAGATCATTCTTGGCTTGGATAACAGAAAGGCGAACCGTGAGTTTCCGTATCTGGATGGCCCATTATTTTGCAGGTAAGAACCTTTCTCTTTTTTTTTGTATCTCAACTTTTTGTCTCCTTTCTTAACTTGGATAACAGCATGCTGTTTATTTTTCTCTATTTTTTATTCGTTTTTTTTTTTATGTTTTTTTTTGTTTTTTTTGTTTGCTGCAGAAATGACTGATGAAACGGCTGCGGTTGATCGAGCCCCCAGTTAATGTGGCATGATATCGTGCTCGATCAATTGCTATGAGAACCAGGCTCTACATGGTGGATTTCACCCGAATAATCAACTATTGGGAAAATAAGCTGAAGAGTGAAGGTGGTTTGCTGATCCGATGGATCGTGCCATGGTGGCATCTCAGGTCAGTCACTGGAGTATTATCTTTGGACCCGACTCGGTCAGTTCGCATTCCTGGCTTGGAATTGATGATATGTATATTTTCGGAGGGATTTTTGAGGCAAGTGGGCCACTAGGTGGGTTCAGAGGAACATGTGGTTCATTCCCGTTCCAGTTGGCTCTTTATGGGTATCTCGCTCATACTTGCAATGGAGAAAGGCTAGTACCCCCGAAGAACGTGAGAAACTGAGGAAACACGAGCCTGAAGATTACAAGATCCGCGAAGTGGCTAAGGAGAACCAAAAGTATTTGACTGAAGGGAAAGAAGAAGCCGGATTCCTAGTTGTTTGTCCGTCGAAGAAACCGAAGGTAACTTCTACCGTGAGGATGGTTGTAGATAGAAAAGGTAAGGCTAGACCGCGAGAAAGACCTTTGGTGATTAGGTCTGAGATAGCACAAGAGCGTCGGGCTCGTGGTCGAGACAAGAAGAATAACAAAGGCGACAAAGGCAAGGGGAGGATGGAAGAATAGCCTTAGTTATATTATATTATTTATTATTATTTAGGTTGTAATAAATGGCAGGGTTTTTAGAATCCTAAACCTAGTTTTTATTTTAACATTTATTTATATATGTAGCGTATTACTATTATTAATGGAATAATGAATAAATGATGAAGTTTGTTTAAGAAACTGATGAGATTTTCCTTAATTATTCTTATCGAATTTCAAATGTAAACGCATATGTCTTTCTATTTACATTTAAAATAATGACGGGTTGAATGTGAAGGATTACCTACGTATTCATAAAAAATGAAGTCAAAGCCTGCGCGTAGTTTGAAAAAATGTAAAAGAATAATCATTCGAAGCAAGACCTTGTAATGAACTTAGAAAACGGTAGCATGTGCTTTTTACATACTCCTAAAAGAGTACATTTTCGTATTTTTGATGACATGAGGATATCCAAATGTCAAAATGCAAGAACATAGCGACATTAATTTTAACTGGCCAGGGGCCGGTTTTATTTCGTGTTGCATGAGCAGCACGTGGCTTATGTGAGGCGTGTTTTTTTGTTTGTTTTTTACCTACGCTAAGGGTAGTACCGTTTCAATTGGTCTAGGTTGGTAGAGTTAGCGAATTCGTTCCCATATAAGAATGTGATCCTAACTGTATCCCCTGAGAGTATGGATTTGACTAAGAAAGGTCCAGCCCAATTAGGTTTGAATTTTCCTTGTGGATCAACATGTAGGAGAGCTCTGACTGATTTGAGCACCAAAACCCCTTCTTTGATGTTTCTGGACTGAACTCGTTTATTAAAGGCTCGTTTGATATGTGCCTTATATGTCTATACATTATGTAATGCACGCTTTCTTCGCTCGTCCAAGAGGACAAGTTCATCATATTTTTTTTTCCAATCAGCTTCCGGAATTTGACTTTCCATAAGAATACGTAGAGATGGGATTTCCAGCTGTACTGGTCGTATAGCTTTCATTCCGTAAGTCAAATAGAAAGGAGTGGCCCTAGTGGGTGTCCTAACTGAAAGTCCATAGACCCTAGTTAGACTCCTCTAATTAGTTACTAATTAACTTGTTAATTTAGTTTTTAATGATCTATGTAACATGCATGCAAATATAAAGACATAAATAAACATAAGAAGAAATTTCCTTACATTGAGAAATTTTGGTTTAAATGGACACAATAAGAAACTCCTTTTCTCATTGTTTTTGAGCTAAAACAAAAAGGATGATCACCTTAGAATGAACTTTCAATGTAGAAAGTTTCCTTCCAACATGCACCCAAGACTAACCCAAACTATCACTATAATTTTAGTGACAAGAAGTAACTAATATTAGGATTATTACTACTCTAATAATATGAATATTAGTTTTTGTGAGAGCTTTTAGTGAGAGGTTGGAGAAATATGGCAAAACAAGTGAATTATGAAGTAGAAAGAAATGAACAACCAAAGTGCTCTTTTAAAGACACTTTGGCTGGTCATCAACACCCCAAAAGAGGTGATTTTCCTTCTTATTTTATTCACATGCAAATAGCTTGAGTGTGAGTGAGAGAATGATAATGATCATGTGTCATAACATGTCATAATCACTTGGTGGAGTGTGGAATTGGTAGAGTAAAATCACTAGTGATTTTCTCTACACAAAACCGGTGCTCATGAGTCCACAATGGACCATTTTGATATTTGATATTTGTCCCACAAATACTTATAATCATATGTTTAATTATCTTATATAATTAGATGTCAATTTGATCATATAACAATTATATGACACTAATTAATAATCATCATACACTCAACCATTAAGTGATATTTTACCATTATATCAATATATAATGGGTCCCACAATATCCAGTTAATTTATTTTACAACTCTTTGTAAAGATAATTAACTAATTACCTCTACCTCAAAATATACGCACAACCTCAACTAATTTAGTGAATTAACGATTAATTACTAAATTAAATCTTATTTAATCGTATTAAAAATAGATGTAAAATTTATTAAGTCAGTTATCGTATAATTGACTATTCAACTTAACCTGAATGACTTCTTAACTCAATTTCTAATAAATAACTCTCGTAACCAAACATATATCAAATATATATGTAAAGAACTAATTAAACTGTATCGTATACAAATAATTAGTTTACTGTTTGGGTCTCATCCTTTAGGTGTGACCGAAAGGGATCAGTTGATCACCGCCGTAATACGACAATAACGTGTAACTCTAGTCAGTTGATCATTATTGATTTACGTTAATCAACTGACGTGGAGTATCAATATACTAGTCATCCCACGGATATTCCAAAATGAGATTTATTATATAAATGCACTATTGTGAAGGACACTTACTCCAACACTAACTAAGGTGCGATAGCCCCATATTACGAATGGTATTTTGCCCGGCCAATTGCGGTAATTGTCGATAATTTTCTTGAGGATTGTGACGACATTAGTCTAAGGTCTGTAAGGCGAGGAATGGTTATGCTTGACTTTGTATTTGTCTAGAGCTTGCTCAGTCTCAGCCTGGAAATGTGATCCATTATCACTAATGATTTCATGTGGGCGACCATATCGATAGATGACATTGGTTTGTATGAACTTTGCCACATTTTTAGCATTGAGACTAGTGTAAGATGCTGCTTCTTCCCAATTAGTGAAATAATCGATAGCTACCAAAATGAAACAGCGGACTCCTGTCCCGGCTAGGGTGATCTTTCCAATGATGTTGATTCCCCAAGCAAAAAATGGCCAAGGAGAGGTCATAGTGTAAAGCATCGAGGGAGGAACATGCTGCACGTTCCCAAATATTTGGCAATTATGGCAGTGTCTGACGTACTTAATACAATTTGACTCCATTGTCGTCTAGTAATATCGTAGACGCGTAATTTTTTTGCCATCATGGGTCCACTCATGTGGGGACCGCATTCTCTATCATGAACTTCTTCCATTACCTTTTGTGCTTGCAAACGATCAAGGCAACGCAAGATGACACCAAAAGGTATTCTTTTGTACAACTCTCCTTGCATGAGGAGGTATTGAGAGGCTAGTAAGCGTATGGCGTGTTGTCCACTATGATTTATATCTGGTGGGTATGTACCGTTGAGTTTGAAGTTTAGAATGGCTTGGAACCAAGGTTCCTTTGGATTTTCTTCTTCGTCTGTAAGTTGGTTTACATAGGCTTTTTCTGACTGTCGTTCGATGCACAAAGGCATTTTGATCATGTTGTCTGGCATATTGATCAAGGCTGCAAGTTTTGCAAAAGCATCTGCGAATTAATTTTCTTCACGAGGTAAATGTAGATAAGTGACTTGATTAAAGAATTGGGCCATCTTATCTATCCTAGCATGATAGGGTGCTAGACTTTCACTACAAAATTTCCATGATCCTGTAACTTGGTTAATGATCAAGGAGGAGTCTCCATGAACTCGAGGATTCTTAATGCCTAAATTGATTGCTGCTTGTAGACCAATGAGGCAAGCTTCATATTCAGCTACGTTATTTGTGAACTCGAAGTCGAGTTTGACAGATAATGGTGTATTCTCACCTTCAGGAGAAATGAGCAATACTCCCACTCCAAATCCTCTTAAATTTGATGCGCCATCAAATAAAGGTATCAGGAGTCTACACAAGTCTGTAGTATGTCCTCGTCTTGAAATGACCACCTGTCTAATGCTTGGACATCGTCGATAGGTTTATCTGCAAAAAACTCAGCAACGGCGCGTCCCTTTATGACTTTCAGAGGTACCTACTTGAGATCGAACTCTGAGAGCATTAAGGTCCATCTTGCCAAACGTCCGTTGAGAATGGGTTTCTGGAAAAGGTATTTGACGGGGTCCATTTTAGAGTACATCTTGACGGAGTAGCTAAGCATGTAGTGGTGTAGCTTCTTTGTTGCCCACACAAGAGCGAGGCATGTCTTTTCGAGAGGGTGTATTTACACTCATATTCTAAGAACTTCTTACTAAGGTAGTAGATAGCTCTTTCTGCTTTTCCAACGGTCTGTGCAAGCATAGCCCCTATGGCAGTTTATGTGACTATGAGATATAAAGCAAGAGGTTGATCTGTTTGGGGAGGCATTAACACTGGTGGCTTAGCCAATATCTCCTTTATTCATAAAAATGCTTTTTGACAATCGTTATCCCATATGGTATGATCTGTTTTCTTTAGCTTTTTGAAAATAGGTTCGCAGATCAATGTGAGTTTCGATATGAACGGGCTCACATATTGTACCTTGCCCAGGATCAATTTCGATTAAGGCTTTGATCTTGGAAGAATCAATTTCTATTCCCCTCTGGCTGACGACATATCCTTGAAGTTTGCCTGATGTTACTCCAAATGCACATTTCTGAGGATTGAGTCTCATGTTATATTAATCTGAGAAAGAATTTGCGAGGTTTGTCGATGTGCCCCTTCCTGTTTTTGGACTTGGCAATCATATCATCTACGTACACCTCTACTTCTTTGTGCATGATATAATAACAACGTAGTCGCTGTACGTTGATATGTAGCTCCGACATTAATTAGCTCGAATGTCATAACTGTGTAAAAATATGTGCCCCATTGAGTGACGAAATCTGTCTTATGCATATTTTCCGTGGCCATTTTGATCTGATTATATCCGGGATACCCATCCATGAAGGATAAGAACGCGTCATCTGCTGTCTTATCTACCAATATGTTGATATGTCCTAAAGGGAAATCGTCCTTAAGACTTGCTTTCTTCAAATCTCTAAAATCAACAGAAACCCGGATTCGCCTATCCTTTTTGGGTACAGGGACTATGTTAGCCACCCTGTGAGAGTACTCGGAAACTTTGATGAACCCGCCTTTGAATTGCTTATCGACTTCTTCTTTGATCTTAAGAGCCCATTCAGTCCTCATTCATTGAAACTTCTGCTTTACTTGTTTGAAACCTGGTTTCATTAGAATTCGGTGCTCTGCAATATCTCTGTGGATCCCTCACATGTCTTTGTAAGACCAAGAAAAAACGTATTTGAACTCGTGAAGGAGGTCGATGAAATTGGCCCATTCGTTTAGGTTTAAAGTTGTCCCTATCCTAAGTTTTCGGGGTTCTAGTTCGGTTCCTACCTTGATAGGTTCAGTATTTTCTATGACTGGTGCCCCTTCCCCTTCCTGTAGTATTTCTTTAATTATATAGGGAGGTAATCCGATTGAGTCTGGGCCAGGATCATCATCATTATCATCGTAAATAGAATTGTATTAAAAAAACACAAGTACTAAACATAATCTGATTTAAACACATTAAAATTTCAAAATAGATGAGACAAAGAGGCCATTTGTTTAGTAGTCAGAGGTGATCACAACACGTGCTGTTTTTAGTGGTATGTCGTTGACTGCGAAGCCATCATCTACCAAAGTCATTGGTACGTTCTTCTTTAGGCACGTGACTGTGATATATAGAGCGAGATTGTGACTGGCGCAAAAGGAGGTAAATCTTCGTATGAAAGTAACTCGGTTACTTAGCTTAGTTGAGTCTTGGAGGACCAAGTTGACTACGTACTCAGGTTTAGAGTCGTATGCTACATTCAAATTTGCCAATGCTTGTAATAAAGCTTGGCGATGGGAAAATGAACTCGCAACTAACTGCCAGACTGAAAGATCAACCTTTGTCTTTTCTAGTTGTTTCTGTAAATGGTCGGTAGACGTGTTTTCGACATCATTCAGGGTGACGACATTAGTGTTAGCAAGTGGACCATTAATGGTATGACCATTCTGAGAGATATTTTGATAAGAACGCCTTGAACGAGTTGCATAGTCTATATCCTGATCTTCGCTAGGCTTGACTATATCTTCACTATCTTTGACTTGATGATGTTTTGTGAGGTATTCATCCTCATCGCCATCGGCCCATATTCCATTGGCAGTATTGAGTTCTCTCAATCGGACGATTTCGGCTCCTAGAGTGATTATTCGCTCGACAAGATTATCACATGTTGTGATCACCTCTTGCATTGTAGACTCTTGAGATAAAACTAGAACTCGTGGTATGCTTTCCTGGGTGCGGCGCCTGGATTGTGTAAGGATTCTACAATGGTTTCAAGCTTTAAAACTTGCATACTTACACTTTTAGCCCATGCGATAAGGTCATCGATGGTAGGAGAAATGGTGGAATATCTTCCTTCGTCTTCCAACATATGAACTTCATCTTTGACTGGGGAGATGAGGTGTGAACAATCCGAGGTGGATTCTTCCTCTGTAATCATCAGAAGTCCAAGAGGATTCTGAGTATTGTTAAGCTTGCTTCCAGGATGTATGGGTAGACGACCATCTTCAATCATATCTTTAATGACATACCTTAATTTGTAGCATTTCTCCGTATCATGTCCTTTGCCTCTATGATATTCGCAATATGCATTCTCATCCCAAAATGTAGTTTTCTTCTCTGGATCAGGCGTAGGTCCTATGGGTTGGAGCTTGCCTTGTTGCATCAACCTTTTCAAGGCATTGGAATGTGTTTCACTGATGCTTGTGAATATCCTTTGTGGGTTGTTCTTTTTAGAGGATTCGACAAGATTGGCTTCATCGCTCTTGTTGGTAGAGCCATAAGAACGATTCGTTGAGCCTGGATATCCGCGATCTACCGTTTTGGACAAGAGCCCCTTTCGGATGTCGTCTTTAATTATTGTTCCTAGCACAGTTAAGTCTTTGAAATACTTTATGTTTTGGTAACTCGGGTGGTTTTCCTAAAAAGGTCTCAATTGTCCACGAACTTTTCTACAAGAGTAACATCATTTGGACGTTCAACAAGTTGTGTGCTAGTCTTCCTCCACATACTTATGAAGTCGGTGAAACCTTCTTTCTCATTTTGGGTGAGAATCTTTAGAGTACGCATATTTACTGGAATCTCAGTATTGTCTGCGTATTGCTTGACGAACTTGATTGCGGCATCATCCCAGGTTGCAATTTTCTTATGTTCCATAGAATAGAACCAGTGGTTAGGAATAGTGTCGAGAAATGAAGGAAAGATCTTTTGGAACATCTCGGGTTTGATCCCTTTGATAGACATATAATCTTTGAAGGCACGAATGTGATTCAAAGGGTTCTCGTGCCCCTTGAACTTTGGAATGTCAGACATGTTGATGTTGGTTGGCAACTAAGTACTTACGGCTTCATATTTGCGATTATTTTCCCTATAGATGTCATCCCCTTTGAGTTACATTAGTTGCCTCTCTAGGTATTGGAATGTTATCATGTACACTAGCATCAGAAATGTTTGCAAGAGGAAGCCGAGTTTCTACGGTAACAATTCGGCCTTCAATGGCATTGAGGCGAGTATAAGCTTGGTCCTGACTTGTTTCGAGACGGATGAGCGCAGCTAGGACTAGACCATTACCATTCAGGTTTGGCTCGGCTAGAAGAACACTTTCTTGACTAGTTCCCGACATCGTGAAAACTGAGGCAAGAGACCAACGACGAATAAAAACACGATCGACCATTCTTCGACACTTGCTCAAAAGGACTTGATTTGTGACGTGGGAGTGTGCTAGTGTGCTAAGTGAGTTTTGAAAATGACAAGATTTGAAATGTTTATCCTAAGAAACCGTAGTGTGGTTGTAGGAGTGATGACTCAAAGTGGAGAAAAGACGATTTTGAATGGATATTTTGGCAGAGTTTTGACTCTTTTTGCGCTATTTCAGGCCACCTTTGAAAATGCTTTACAGTTTTGAAAAGATTTTTTTTTTTGAAATGTTCGTCATGGGTTTATTTACAAAGTGGTTATCATTTACATATTTATACAGACATTATAATAGTATGCTGAGTGCATTTAAAATGGTTTAAGCTTAAAAGGGTGGGTTGCCATACCAAGCAATCAAACCCGTGTATGTGGAGAGGTCCGCGCCAAACATGAGTAAGGTCGGTTCCTAGTCCATTTCCTCGAGTAGTGAAAGCCCTCGATACTAACATGAGTACGTACTGCGGTATGGTTGACGTCAATCGCTATCCATCCTTAGGCCCAGATAAAGATTTGGACTGTTCAGACAGGATGATTGCTCGAATGGGTTGGGTTGGACCTAGGAAGGCCGAATAAAATGACCAAAGAAGGTCGAGTAATTAAAACCGACAATTGTCTCGTAAAAAATATCCCCTAACCTTGTTCAAGTTTCACCATGGGTAACACGTAAGTGTATATTCGCTAGCGGAGTCACCAAACTGTTGTACATGGGGGACCACGGAGGGGTGTGCTTGGGAGGACAAGCGTAAAAATACGCATTTGTAGAGTCGCTACTATTTTTAATGGGAAATTGGAACCGTTCGAATACTTTATACCATGTCAAGACATAAAATAATGACATGAACACTAAGAACTCGTTACGCTTAACATTTTATGTCTAGAATGACTCTCGTGGATGCCAATGAACACAGATGTTCACAGAGATGTGGAGTAACGGGTGAGGGTACGTATTAGGAAGATCTTTAATCGAACACCTAATTCTGCCCGCCTCGATAGCGGCCTCTATTAATGATTAGGGAAATCGTTTGTATTTGATTTGTCATCGATTATATTCATGCAATGCAACCTCCAACTTTTAATCCTAGCAATAGAATTAGACTATGTCGGCGAACATGTAATTAACTCTTAATTATGTCAAAATTGGGGATTTAGAATTAATTACACACGAGAGAGAATTAAAAATCATACATTTACAATGATTAAATAAGATTACAACGGATTAAAGGATCCACGGGATCCACGTCATAAATATATTCGAAACGGAGATTTGAAGAAAAGGAAAAGATTTGAAAATTAAAAAGACAGATTAGGAGCAATATTACAACTAATAATTAGTTAATTACGTAATTAAAGCTACGTCAAAGCGAACAGAAGTTCAAGGACAAAAGTCAACCCAGAACAGGCGCAGCAACAGCTGCGTCCTCTTGAAGAGGCACATAGCTCAGTGCGTCTGTTCTTGAGCTGAATCCTGACTGTAAAGTTAGAATCGCGAGCAATTAACATTCCTTTTGTGTATTTAGGATTGATTATAGACCTACAACTCGAGTAGATGTGGTTTAACATATTAATTACATTATAATTTGTATCAATAACGAATTTAATAGACTTGATATGAACAAATCAAATCTCCAAGACTGAACTTTGACTTAAAGACGAAATGTTTGACATGAAAGATTATAAAAAGAAAATAAGAAAGAACAAAATGGTAGGAACCAGAAGAAGCAGAAGAAAGCAGGGCCATGGCAGCCTCAGGAAGTTCTTCATCAAGTTCAAGAGCCACAATCAGAAGAAGAGACATGTGAAAACATTCCGTCCTCGTCCAATTCTGATATTGTGGCTCTTCAGCCAGGAGGGGGATGCGCACATTAATGTTCCGGGTACTCTTGTTGCAATAAGAGGGGCTTTGGATGTCCAGTGATGCTGTAACACCCCCATATACCAAAGAGCCTTACAAGATTCTTTAGTACATCAGGATGCTACCATCTCAGTTGCCCGAGGTAGTACATATCAAATAGACCATAATAGAACAATACTTGTTAATTAATAGTTTAAATACGGTTATATTAATCCAAAAATACTGACGACACACCGTCGTACACAATAATCGAATTTATCAGAGTAAAGAAAATGTCTATGACACTAATGACTGCGGAAGCTATGACTCATCATCAGTGATCCCCTCAAGTTCCCCAACGTGACCTCAACGAATTACCTACTGGTCACCGGCTCACCATTGTCCAATGGATCACTGTAGTTTTGAAAACATTAAAGGGGGTCAGTAAAAATATATGCTGGTCAATGTACAAGACAAAAAAAAGTAACAATCCAAGTAACAATAACTGGAGGCCGACTGCACCAGTTACCTCAGCAGCATCAGGCTACCACCTTAACCTGCAAACCACCTATTGATGTCAGACCGCAGAATTGGACATCCAAATTCCCTCTGGCCGTAGCGAGAGTCCCAGATCATTAATGTGCATATCCCCCTCGTAGCGGGAGAGCTACAAGAGGCAAACTCGGGGTATAGTCCGTCTCCCGGCGGACCACCAAAATAGTAATCAAGGAACCACCCAAACTACAAATCTCATAACACTATCATCATCAACAACAATGGTCACCATTATCAACAAGTAACAACGACCATAGTAACACATCTTATCACAATGAATATCATATACAGTATCGAGTAGGTAAACTCTACCTTTTAAGCAAATCCGCAAGTAATCAAGCAAATACGCAAGTAATCAAGCAAATCCGCAAGCAGTCAACCCTAATTTTTCATACATGAAAATTTGGGGTTCCGAAGTTTTCGTTAAAAACAAATCTGTTGACAAGCTAGCTCATAAATCTGACAAATGTATCTTGGTGGGTAATTCAATGCATAGTACTTCTATAATTCATAAGAGGACAAAGTGTTTGTGGCTCGTGGGGCTATCTTTTTAGAAAGGGAATTCATATCTAAAAGATAGAGTGGGAGAAAATTTGAACTTGATCAAGTTCTTGAACAAGTTTAAGAGCCACAATCAGAAGAAGAGACATGTGAAAACTTTCCGTCGTCGTCCAATTCTGATGTTGTCCAAAGGAGGAAGTTACGAAGAGTTAGTCGCCAACATGATAGATTCATAGGTATCATCGAGGAGAGGGATGGTGAACTTGACATATTACTTTTGTAAAGTAATGAACCTCCAACCTACAAGGCGGCCATTTTTAGTCCCAATTCTACATTATGGCTAGAAGCCATGAACTCCGAGATAGATTCTATGCATGAAAATCAAATATGGGACTTGGTTGATTTACCTGAAGGCGCTCAAACCTCTTTAGTGTAAATGGATATTTAAGGTAAAGAATAGCATAGATGGACATGATGATGTTTACAAGGAAAGTTTGGTAGCAAAGGGTTTTACGCAAATCCATGGTGTTCATTATGATGAGACATTTGCTCCCGTAGCTATGCTAAGATCAATTCAGATCATGTTAGGGACTGCCACATTTTATGACTATGAAATATGGCAAATGGATGTCCAATATGCCATTCTAAATGGGCATTTATAGGAGGATGTGTACATGACACAACCTAAGGGTTTTGAAGATCCTACAAATCCTAACATGGTGTGCAAACTTAAGAGATCCATCTATGGTTTTAAGCAAGCATCAAGCTGTTGGAATCATCGTTTTAATCATGTTATAAAAGAAAATGGTTTCACTCGAAGTGTCGAGGAACCATGTTTATACATGAAGTTTAGTGGGAGTAAGTTACTCTTCCTTGTCTTGTATGTGGATGACATACTCCTCATTGGGAATGATGTATTAATGCTCTCTTCTATGAAGGAGTGGTTGGAAAATCATTTCCAAATGAACGACTTGGGAGATGCACAACACATCTTAGGTATCCATATCTATAGGGATAGATCTAAGAGGATATTGACATTAAGTCAAGAATCTTATATTGATTAGATTATTTGTCGTTTCAGCATGGAAAACTCCAAGAGAGGTTTTATACCAATGGGTAGTGGGGTTATTTTGAGCAAGTCACAATCACCCACCGAGCCCGAGGATGTTGAGCGCCTGAAATTGATCTCGTATGCTTCCACCGTTAGATCGATCATGTATGCCATGATGTGTACACTCCCCGATGTGGGGTAGTTCCTTCTGCCAAATATCCAATCACAATGTATTGCAACAACAGTGGGGCTCTCTTTCAAGCCAAAGAGCCTAAGTCTAGCAAAAAGTCTAGACACGTACTCCTAAAGTTTCATGTCATTAGAGATTAGATTGAGACAAAGGAAGTAGCGATTTATAAGGTTGGGACATATGATAACATTGCTGATCCTCTAACCAAGCCTTTATAGCAGGCTAAACATGACCAACATGTAGTTTCGATGGGTCTTAAGCGCATGTCTGACATGTTTTAGATTATGAGATATGTAATAATAACATTGTTTTGATTATTCATATATGATAGTCGCATTTATCGTATAAGTTATATTCCAAACTTTTAATTGCTTTGTTATATCCAAATAGGCTGTTAAGACAACTTTGAACTCTATTAAAGTGAATTAGAATGATATAGTTTTAGCCCTTAGTTGCTTATATGAGGTGATGTCTCCAAGTGACTAGAGTGTGAGTCGATTGAGGGCAAGTTCAAGTGCCACAGTGTCATAAGAGATAACTAGTTGTCACATAGGCAGACTATATGGGACACTATGTCAGGCAGTGACCGCTTATAGAGTTCTTGCAATTCACATAGCCTGGTCGTGGCGAGAGCTACTATAGTAATCTTTTTTAGTCAATTCTTTAGACTAAAGACTGTTCACCCAACTCGACACAATTTTTGATTGACTTTGATTTTTGCCCTAAGCCATTCTATAAAAGGGGGCGAATAAGCAATTTTTGGGTCATAAAGAACTGTGGGTGTACAAAGGGAATATTGTGATATGATTTGTCCAACCCCTTGTCAAGGTTATCTAAATCTCAAGGCCACTCGAGGAGTAGTAAACTGGAAATGTGTGGCCATGCTCGAAAGTTATCTACGGTAGATAATTCCGGTCAGACAGTTACTCTTAAGATCAAGGAAACCGCTCAAGATTTGATCACATGCAAGTACGACCTGTAAGACACCTTGCATTTAGTGGGAGATTAAAATAGGACAAGAGAATCTGTGACACACACTTGTTTCAGACAAGTGGAAGATTGTTGGAGTATTTGTCCTCAACAATAGTGCAATCACTTAATTAAACCTCAATAATAAGAATACATAAAGGATGACAAATATTATAGTAAACTTATCCATATTAATCAGTAAGGATTGGCTTGCTTGAGTTTAACATTATTGTTGTTTGACGGTGGTGATCAGTTGATCCCTTGAGGTCACACATAAAAGACGATTCCCTAATCATGTAAGTTAATTAATTATATATCGATACAGATTAATTAATCGCTTTAATTGAACATGTTTAAATTATAAGTGAAAATAATATCTTATTATATATGATTAAATAAGATTCAATTTAGTAATTAAATCGTTATATTACTAAGATTGATTAACGTTTGCGAAACATTTGAGTTAAGCATAATTTGTTAATCATGATTACAATTAGTTGTGGATTAGATTAACCAAATATGAGATGACACATTTTAGATACATGTATTATAAATTATTACTTAAAATGATAAGTGTAATTTATTTGTTATAAGATTATATTTAAATTAGTTAAATATACATTTATAAGCATAACTACTTGTAACATGTGACATGTCAAACAAATGACAAATTACGAAAATTAAAATGGAGTCCATTTTATATAAGGGGGGCCGGTTTTGGTGGTTGTGATTAGGGCGGTAATTAGTTTGTGGTTTAATGCATAAACAAAATAATCACACCCTAATACATAAAAGCCTACACTATAGTTTTTGGTAAGAGGAAAAGGGAAGCATGCTTCCCCCTTCCCCATGCTCCTCGACCGGCTCCATCGAGTGAATAAGAGGAGAATTTTTCTCTTCTTATTCACGACTTGTGACATTATAGATGTTCTCATATTATTCTGATCAAATAAGCTTAAGAAGTTTATGTGTAAACAAGTTCATACTATTTTCTAGTATCTTAATAATATTACTAAGTGTATTAATATTTATATTAGTTATATTATTAAGGGTTCCTCTTAATTTTATCTAGCATAATAAAATTAAGTGAAGATTTGGGATAGTCTAGGTGCAACTAATTGTAGTGTTTCTATACTTGAAATTTAAGGAGATTCATCCCATAATCTTGTGGCTCAAAAACACGAGTAAGAAGGAGTCATATTCTTGTGCCCATTTTCGTCAATTGTCAATGTGAGGAAAACGTTTTCTTCTTATCTTTGTTGTTTATGTTTGCATGCACTAGATATTTCATAACTAGTTAATAAATTAATTGGTTCTTCATTAGAAATGTCTAATAAGGGGGTTAATGAACTTGACATAGACATCGATTTGAATTTCACAAGATGTGTGAATGGGTCATTTACAACGGATTATGGAAGACCAATTCAAACTCCGTGCCTTTCCATTCACCTTACAAGATTCGGTGAAGGATTAGTTATTTTATCTTCCGGCAAATTCCATTCGAGCTTGGAACAACATGAAAGAGGATTTCCTAAACACGTACTTCCCTCCTTCTAGAGCCGCTCACCTCAAGAAGGAGATTTCGACTATTCAACAAGAATTTGAAGTAACCCTCTACGAGTATATGGAGATATTTAAAAAGCTTATCGCCAAGTGTTCATATCATGGATTTAGTAACGATGATTTGATCATGTACTTTTGTGACGGTCTTTTCCAACAAGACCAACGAATGGTAAGTGCTGCAACCACGTCAGGGATCGAGAACCTTTTCATAGAAGAGGTTCATGAGGTTATGGTAACACCCTATGTTTTATAATAATTTTTATTCGCAAACTCTCTTATTAAAAGAATTATTTATGAGTTTAATTATTTAGTCTTATATATTGATTACATCCTTTATTTAATTATTTTCAACTTTTCCTAATTTTGGATGTGTTAAAATGTCCGTGCCCAATTTTACCATTTAAATTTATCAGCTCGTTCTTTTATATAAACTTCCGGAGGGTTTTAATTATTCCAAACCCGATTTGTTATCAGACTATCCAGCTTCTGGCCTAATGGATCAAAAGCCCACTTACCTCTTATAAAAATAAAACCTTAACCTAGCTACTAGGTTGCTCCTTTCCTTTTTGTTATGAATATTTCCGTTTTTTCAAACTTAAAGGAAAATTACATATTTACAATCCTTGATCTTAACTTTAAAATATATTCTTTTCCTTATATTTATATGAGCTTTATTTGGGTGGACTTTAGACCTAACTTTAGGGTTCTTACTTTTAGGAGTAAAGAAGAAGAATTCTGGAGATTGTGATTTAAGTGCAGTCTTTACTGCGTAAGTAAGGTAACTAGGTGTATTCATTTAATTGTGTTTACATATATAAAGTGAATTGATTAGCATGAATAGTAATTGTTTGTATGATATGATGCGTGTGTAATAATTATTAAACGTGATTAATGTTTTATTTAATGTATTTCAGGTGTCGCCTCTGCGGAAGTATGTTACTGAGCCGTCCCATGTTTTGGAAGCCAAGAATATTGAGATGGATGAGGCACTTACTTATGTTGAGGAACCAAAGGAGATAATAGATCAGAAGGTGCGCAAAACAAGGAATGCGGAGACAAGCTTGCTTAAGGTGTTATGGTCCAACCATAACGTGGAGGAAGTGGCTTGGTAGGGGGAATATTCCATGAGGGAACAGTTTCCGCATCTTTTTGAGCAGGTATGTTTGGTAACGGGGAAGTAATCTTATTCTTTAAGGGGGATAAGAGATAATCGCGTCATGTGTGGTTGTGACACCCTCAAATTTGCGGAAAAATAAAACAAGTAATTTAAATAAATAAAAGATGAGAATACGTTTCTAATAGGTTCACTTTAGTGAAAATCAGTAAATTTTAAAAACCGGAACCTACTATTAAATATATTCATCATAACAAAGGTGTCATAAATAAAAAGGTTCATAACAAAAGGAAAATAATATTATGTTGGAGTAGGTGTCCTCCACAATAGTGCGCCACATAATAAATCTTATTATGGAATATAATTGGGATAATTATTGACTATATATATGATTAGTCAGTTGATTAACGTAAATCAATAACGGTTGGCTAACTAGAGTTTGACGTTATTGTCGTTTGACGGCGGTGATCAACTGATCCCTTTCGGTCACACCTAAAGGATGAAATCAAAATAGTAACTAATTATTTGTATACGATACAGTTAATTAGTACATTACATATATTCGATATGTACGAGAGTTAATTATTAGAAATTGAGTTAAGAACTCAAATTCGATTAAGTTTATTTTTCAATTATGCGATAATTGACTAATAAATTTATATCTTATTTAATACGATTAAATAAGATTTAACTTAGTAATTAATCGTTAAATTACTAAATTAGTTGAGGTTTGAGATAGAGGTAATTAGTTAATTATATTTACAAGGAGTTGTAAAATAAATTAACTAAGCATTGTGGGACCCATTATATATTGATATAATGGTAAAATATTACTTAAAATGTTAAGTACATATTATTTATTTAATTGAGTCATATAATTGTTATATGATCAAATTAACACTTGATTATACAAGATAATTAACCATATGATCAATAAGTATTTGTGAGACAAATATCAAAAATAAAAATGGATCCAACTAGCCCAACATGGCCGGTTGGTATGTAGTTAGTATAGTGATGATTGTTGTTCATATTTATACTCTTTGGTTAGCATTTGAAAGTGACATAACAAGTATAATACAATCATCACTTATACTACAACACTCCACTCAAATGCATGTGATAAAATTGTACAAAGTAAGAGTCCAATTTGGGACAAAGCAATCCGGCCAAAGTGGCCTTATTATGAACAATTGTTGTTCATTTTTCACTTACTTCATTTTTGTGCAATTGTCATACTTCTCTCTAAAACTCTTCTTCTCACTATAAACTCTCAAATACTAATATTTACTAAGTATTACTAGTGTAGTAATATAGTCATAATATTAGTAGAATAATATCTATCTTATTATCTAGTTAATAATAAGGGTAGATTATTTGGGTTAATCTTGGTGCAACTTAGAGGAGATCTTCTACTTTGGAGATAGTTTGTGTTCATCCATATTTATAGCTCAAGAACAACAAGAAGGAGTTCTTGTTGTGCCCATATAATTTCCATTTCAATGTGAGGAAATTTCTTCTTTTATATAAATGTCTTTATATTTGCATGCATGTTACATAGATCATCATAAAATAAATTAAAAAGTAATTTAGTAATTAATTAGAGGAGTCTAATTAAGGTCTATGGACTTTCAATTGGTATCAGAGCTAGCTTGTAGCATGCATGTTCATTTTGGACATTTTTATTAAAGTTATAAGATAACTAATATATAAATCAAAGATTTTGAGTTAAAATACGATTCTGACGAAATATTTTGGTGCATGTATACCTACTGACCTAAAAATGTTTGTGGTCAAATTTCGTGATTTTAGGGATTAATTTGATATTTATTTTGATTTTTGGCGTTTAAACCGAGTTAACATGCATTTTATGAGTTAAAAGTTAACTAAAAATAGTTTCATGTTGATTCTGGCCATGAAATTTTAATATGATCTCACATGCATTTCTTAAATATTGTATGTAAAATTTCGTGAATTTTACTTATGTATTGCATGTTCATTGATTTTATACGATAAAAGTCGATAATATGAGATTATAATGTTCATAAAATTGAAACGTCCATTTATGGTCTTGAAATTTTTTTGTACATTTAACATTCTGATGTTGATACTCTTGGTGAAATTTCATAATTTGTTTCACTGTTTTACTATATCTAATGTTTTTATTTGATAAAACCATTAAATACAAAGATATTTGTTCATAAAATTAATTTAAATTTTTTGAGCAAATGTTTTTTATTTTTATAGTTCCTGGAATTGTTCCAGAATGTACAAAATTTTTGGTTTCAAATTTTATGATGTTTATATTTTATGTTGGTTTTATTTCATAATCGTTATGATTAAACCGTAATATTTAGCAAATGAAATCAAATCGATCTAATTAATGACCAACAAAATTAGTAGTGACTAATTTTGAGTTCTAAAACAGTTTAGTTAAGTAGTTTGAATTTAAATGCGATTTAAATGTTGATATTGATTTTTAATGGTTAAAAATCAATGAATCCCGGAAGAAATCGAGCTACAATGAGCATGAATTGAACTTAGGACGATTTTGGCATGAATTTTGCAGCAATTTATTTTATTAGGTTGAAGATGAAGGTCAGTATTTAATAATTTATGCAATTTTGTTAAACTAGTATGATAGTTTTTTTGTATAGTATTACCGTAAGGTAAGGGAATAATAACGTTTGGTTGTAATTTTATTGCGATCTCGTATCGCCGGTTTGTATAATTTAATAATTTTTATTTCATAGAATAAATGTATAATAGGAATTTGTATATTTGTATATTTGTAATTATTTTTTTGAAGACCGGTGACTCCCTCAAGACGGTGCCATTTTGGAAGGAGTTCCAAGTGAAGAGGCAAGGGACCAAGGAGTTGGTTTCCGAATTTGTAACTATCTCGTTAATTTTGATTAGCTAGGTGGCCATACTAGGATTTTATTGTTGCTTGATTGCTTGCTTTATTTTCGCTCATGCCAAAATCGTCACACATGCATTTTACCGTGATTGTCAATTCAACGTTATTCACAATTCACCGACTTAGTTCGCTTATAGGGAATTAATAACAAAAATTGACAAGACCTCTCACATAACTTAAAAAATTGAGATTTAGCCTTACCAATTAGTAACAACTATGAACCCCGTGTTCATTAGGGCTACCACGCTCGTGGGTCCCTTTTTACCTCAGGTAAGTAGGGTGATGCGATCACAAGCCAAAATTGGATTGGACTCAACGAGATAAGCGTTATCTTGGGACTAGGAGATGGATTTAGTTGAAATCCGTCAACCAAGAGTTCTAAGTGGAGAATTAGTCAAGTATTGACTTACCATTTTTAGATAAAGGTAGCATGCGATGACTATTTTTGTCTAAATATGGGTCTTGGAATCACTTATATAATTTCGTGAGGGGTCATTATATGAGTGACTTGTTAAAATTGTTTTACAAGTGAATTATATATAAGCAATGAATGTTTATTTTCCGTTGATATTTATTTTTATTCGCGCAATGACAATTATTTTTTCTTCTATGAACTTAAAAATCCGTTCAATCGTGGAAAAGGTTTCCATTATTTTATACGGTAGCATTTTGATTGCAATCTCCGTTTATACCACCGTAGCTAAAGACAAAATGAATTGTATCTTTTGATCCTCATATTCACCATTGCAAATGTCTCTTATGAAGAGTAAATGAATAAGTCACACTTAGTCAAAAGCGTTGTTGAATATTTTGTGACGCCTTCTTATTATAACAATGGTACATCAAATTTTTGCTCCAAAGAAAATGTTTGTATTTGGTTTATGTCGTCATTATACTCCTTTTCGAGGATTACCTCAAAAAGAGCAAAATCAGTTGGGACGAATAGGGTTAATGATTTATTTAAAATCGTGAGTGATAACCAATACCGTAGTCACATAATGAAATGTTTCTCCTTTTGAGGTTAAAACCATGAATGAATGAAGAATAGTCTTCCAATAATTCCAATATACTTGTCTAAGTAGAGATTCATGAAAGTGAGTGGGAGCACTAAGAATGATGTTTATATTATTAATTGTTAAGACGAGGTTCAAGAGTAGGTTGGCTCGACTTTGACACAAGGCAAGGGATAAAGGCAAGACTATTTTGAATAGTAAAGTCAAAACCCAAGCAAGGGGTCGAACCCAACTTTTGACGATTCTATTTTACAGTGTAGGACACAAGAAAAGAATCTTCCCAAAGTTTTCTAAAGAGTTAGAAATGGGGTGTAATTTTTCACCCATAAAATCTATATGATCGACATTTATTTTGCTAAATGCAATTTTTGGGTATTAGATACCTATTATGGTTTTCATCAATGTATTCAATACATATAATAATGATTCGTGCGACGACTAACCATAATTAAATGTCGA
>JAIUZE010010053.1:0-41312 GCA_022085475.1 Heliosperma pusillum | reverse complement strand
GGAGAACCCGGAGTTACTCCCCACTAACTGTGGCGTTCATGTTTTTCATGGATGAACAGGTTGCTTGAATGGAGGGCATTTTGCTTGATATTTTGGGTTCGGGTGTGAGCTAGCGGGCGTTGTCCCTGGATGAAACACCTCTAGACGTTCTTTAGCTAGATGCTAATAACTTTGTCTTTTGTTAACACTTTGAGAGAATACGTCTCTTGTGGTATTTTTATTTGGTTTGTAATATTTGACACTCCTCGTATTTTCTATTGGCATGTAAAAAGTTTTAAAAACACCGTAGTTTCGCTAATTAAATCACATGCTTGTATGTTTTATTTCCGCATTCGCGAGGGTTGTCACAGTTGGTATCAGAGCTTTTTATCGCTCCCGACGCACACACGTGAACCCTAAATTAAACTACTTGACCTTGAAATAATAAATGAGAGATTGGGTAGAAGTTAAGGACTTTACTTGGTAGTCTATTTGTTTATGCTAATTGATAGAAGTAACTTAATTTGTTTTTGTTTCTTATGAAGATGGTTAGACCACGTTTAGCTGAGAACGTTATGATGGAAGCTCTTACTCAAGTGCTGAAGAATCAGCAAGATGCCGCGTTAGCTAATGCCAACCAAGTTCCCCCTAGAAGGGAGGACAACCATCAAGGTGGCTATGCTTGGGTGGCGGGACAAATTGCAAGGAGTAAGATCGTGCCATATGGTGGAGAGCCGGATCCGACGGAGTTATCCGATTGGTTCCGGGAGATGGAGAAGCAGTTTGATCTTTACCAAGTCCGAGAAGAGGACAAGGTGAGGATTGCAAAGCACTTCTTGGTGAGGGAAGCCGACAACTGGTGGGCTATCACAAGTGCCACTGCCGTTCTTGAAGAGGACTTTAACTGGGCTTGCTTTAAAGCTCTTGTGGAGGGTAGATTTTATCCTAAGGAGCTTAAACAGCAAAGGCTTAAAGAGTTCATCGATTTTAAACAAGGCAACCTATCGGCTCAAGAGTTTACTACGGAGTTTAATAAGCTCGCTCATTTTGCGCCGAGGCTTATCCGTGATGACGAAGATCGAGCTTTCTATTATCGTAATAAGTTGAATGCCGTTCTTCAAAGTAAAGTGAGAAGGGGTACTGCGTCCTTTGGAGATCTCTACGATGATGCCTTGTGGGCTGAAAATTCAATGAAGGCTATTAGAGATGAAGCTTCAATGAATAATCCCTCTCCTTCTTATGCTCCTATGCCGAATGCTTTTGGGAAGAGACCGTTTATTCCGTCTCCTTCTAATTCCTATGCTAACAAGAAGAGGTTTAATCCTTCTTCCAATGCCAATTCAAGGGATCCTGCTCCTTTTATTCCTAGAGCTACTTCGAATGTGGTTCATAGGCCATATGCTCCTCAGGTTCAAGGTCGTCAATGTAGCTATTGTAGACAATCATACCATCCTGGTGTGCCTTGTTCCAACCGATCTTACAATTGCTTCTTTTGTAAAAAGGGTGGTCATCGTTACGATGATTGCCCCGACCGAAAGTTGCGCCCTCCTCCTGCTAAACCTAAGGGTTCTATCTTTGTCATGAGCCGTGCCGAAGCTAATGCTCACCCGCAGATCGTGACTGGTAGGTTCACATCCTTAGATCAATTTCGTTTTCCTTTTCCGCCTTCATCTTTTCCATCAGATCGTAGTTCTTGTATGATGCCACTTAACGTTCATAGTATCATGTTCATTTATTCCTAATCTCTTGTGAGGTAGTTTTCTCTTTAGCTAATGTAAGGAGTTAGTGATTGTGTTTTGATGATGTACTAAATATGGTACCTACCCACCCTATGGAGTTAGATTCATGTTTTATTGACTATAAGGAGTTGAGGATAAATAGGCTGAACCTCTCTTGGTGATTTTAGATTTTGAATCTTGATATTGTAATATCACCTTGAGGATCGAATAGATCGTAATGGTAATTGTTGTTGTTAAGAATTATAGTAGTTGCTTTAAAGATTACTTAAGAATTTATTGTCCTTATGTGTTGGACCCTAATGGGAATAAATACTTTGTGGAATTTGGATTGGATGACACAACTTGAGGAATATTGTCTTAAGCGAAAACCGTTGTATTGGGAGTTTGAAAGAACTAAATAAATTGATGAACGGTCGCATTGCTCTATGAATGGCAAAAGTTAAGTGAAATGAGATTGTGAGACTAATCTCTTTTGAGGTTTAGTGATTCGACTTTTGAAGAGGAGAAGGTTCATTGTTAATGATTTAGGATAATGGGTTTTGGAATAATTTGAATCAAAGAATTTCATGATAAGTCTCTTTTACCTTGTGGTTGTTAGCGATCATGTCTCCCTAGATATAAATATTTTGTTGGTGGTTTCTAAGGAGAGTTTTGACGGAGCTAAAAGATTAGAGTACGTAATGAAATTTTCACGTGGGTTGTTAGTGGTGGAGTCTACCGTGCTAATGGACCTTAGAAGATTCTAATTGAATTTGAATAATTGGGAGTTGTTACTCGAAGTATCATGTTCATGAAATATTTTGATAGGAATCTGATGATTGAAAATGTTGAGGATATATTGCACTCTCTTGAGAACTAGATTACCCGTGGAGTTAGTGATGTCGAGTTGCAATCGACATTTCAATTGTCATAGATGGAAGATAGTATTGTGTTTCATTCCTCTCTTTTTCCTCAACTTGATCTCTACTCAATCCGCTACTCTTTAATTCTTTTCCTTTTTAGTCCATTTTGCTCGTTGGACGTATCTCTTAGTATCACGAATTGTGATTTCGATGTTCGAGTCGCTTTACGTTCGTGTAATGTCTTCTTATTTTGATTTTATCTTGATAAAACTTTCAAATTTCCATATTATATTTCTAATTTAACGTTTCAAAGAATTCTAAAGATGGTTTGTGTTCCCTCTTTTTGGAGAAAATGGATTTCTTTTACTTTTATATTTGGCTTTTGCGTATGGTTGAATGTTTGCACTTGTTATTGGAGACGTCTGATAACTAGTCCTGCACTGACTAACGTTGTTTTGAATTTCGATTTCACTATTTCGACATTAATTTGATTTGGATAATTTGAGTTCTCGTTCGCGACGAGCATTCTTGTGATCCGTAAGTATGTTTCGCACTTATGAAGAATTTTCCTTAAACCATTTTCGAGATGAACCTCGTTTCATAAATGTTTTCCCTTGTAAAAGCTTTCGTGTTAATTTTGAAAACCGATTCTTATCCTTGATACTTTTGTTTTCTACTCTCAAGTTTCGAGGACGAAACTTTTTAAAAGGTGGGGTGATTGTAACACCCGGAAATGTACCCTATTTTTCTAGTAGAAATATTTTACGAAATATTTTCAGCAAATTTAAGTTTTAATTGAGAATTTAATGTTTCGAGTCGAATTAAGAATTTCCGAGTTCGTATTTGGAATTTCCGCGAGATTCCATGAGAATCCCGTCTTAAGGCGTCTTTGACTTTTCTTGACGTTTGAGTCGTCTTTGACTTTTCTTGACTTTTGAGTCGTCTTTGACTTTTCTTGACTTTTGAGTCGTCTTTGACTTTTCTTGACTTTTAAGTCGTCTTTGACTTTTCTTGACTTTTGAGCCGTCTTTGACTTTTCTTGACTTTTGACTTCATATACTCCCTTCCTCACCCTAAACCTCATTCATTTCCACTTACTCTTTCTTCCTCATCAAACCATCAAAACCTAGCCTCCATAATCATCCAAGCTTAGAATCTTCATAGCTCGTTCGTTTGTTGCTCAAATTCACATAAGTTCGTCTTATTCTTCCCCTCTTAGCTTCCTCTATCCGTATTGGTAATAAAATTACCGTCTTTCTCGCTTTTTAAATTATCCGTCTTTATCAAGGTGAATGATATTCATCTTTTATTATCTAATTGTATGTAGGTGGAGACTAGGAAGGTTTAGAATCGATTAAAGACGCGTAAAGGTAACGGTGAAGGGTTACTCGATATCATTTACGTGTATTACATGCTTTATATGCTAGAATTTGTATTAGATTACGATTAGTAAGTTAGGAATTATGTTATGGATAATGATTGTTGTTGTTTGATGATTGTTGATGATGAATATTGATTGTTGATAGTTATTAGAGATGAATTATGAGAATTTGAAATGATAGGATTGATTTTTGTTGAAGGCTCTCGGGTGATTTGGAGACACATCTCACGGTCGTGAAATACAAGTCACGGTCGTGACTTGTGCAGTTTCACTGCACTGACCCTTTTTGGTAGAATGATCATATCTCCTTCGTTACTTGCTTGTTTTAGGCTTGTGACCATTCGTTGGAACCGTAAGAGGATAAGCTATCACTTCGAATTGGAATTTCTGTTTTACATGTCTAGAACTCAGTTATGGATCAGTGAGGAAACCCTTGTTTTAGTTAGTGTCCAAACTTGTTGTTTTGGAGAGGTATCTATGTTTCCTATTTATTATGCTTCTTAAACTTGGTCTAATGCTTATGTATCATGTATTGATTCATGTTTATCATAGTTACATTTATATAATGCCATGTTCACATGTTTTGTGACGGTTTTTGGTATGTTCCCCTTTGAGTCGGTTTTTACAAATGTTACGGTTTGAGCACTATTTTGTCTGTGCTTTGTACTCTCATTCCCTTGGCTACCTTCCCGTTCGTAAGGCTGGAATGTCGGAACGGAGAGGTATCCTACTGCTTAAATGCATGTGTTAGTGGGCATACGACGACGTTGTTGGGAGTTGAACGCTATGCGTTGATCGACCCGGCCGTCAAATGTTGTGTACTTGCGAGGTGGTGTTATTTGCATGTAGCGTACCGCTTGTTATGAGGATTGAGCTCTTTTCCGCCTCTTTCGTGAATTGATATCGACCGAATTTGGGGTACTCGGCGTCTTTGATTGACCGAGTCTTGGATGCGAAATGTGTATCGCATGTCGAATCGAAACACGTTTATTCCGAGAATCTGGCCAGGTTTAGACTAGGACCGTATTATTATCGTCGTGCTACCAGGAGGAAATTAGTCTACATATACGAAATGTAGCATCATGTATGAGTTCAGGGAAATGCTTATCCCGTGGATGCCTGTTAATCATACTTGCCATGTACACGGTGCTAGTGCGTTTCATTTACCGTGAGAGATGTCGTCTTGTGTCGTCGTCTTTGAATGCGTGATTTCATGATATAATTCATGGTCATTGCATGATTGGACACCGTCAATGTCTTGGTTCGTGAATGGATGATAATATGTTGGATTTATTGTGATCATCGCATGACTTGACTTGGTTTGTCTCTCGAGTGTCAATCTTATCAAACTTATACCGCTAACGGTGAGATGTAAGCCCTAGTGAGCGTATTCGGTTGCCTAAGAGTGTCTTCCCCGAGTCTTTGTATAACATGATGGGTTCGGATTTGTACCTCTTATGCTCTTATCAATATATATTGAATTGATTATCTATCCTTATCGTATCTCACATGTATATCTATATATGCATGATTTTACTTTTGTATTTCCTTCTATGTACGTTTAATGTGATATGGCTGGGAGAACCCGGAGTTACTCCCCACTGATTGTGGCGTTCATGTTTTTCATGAATGAATAGGTTGCTTGCATGGATGGCTCTTTGCTTATGCTATTTTAGGTTCGGGTGTGAGCTAGCGGGCGTTGTCCCTGGATGAAAAACCTCATGACGTTGTTTAGCTAGTTGCTAATTACTTTGTCTTTTGTTAACACTTTGAGAGACTACGTCTCTTGTGGTATTTTTATTTAGTTTGTAATATTTTGACACTCCTCGTATTTTTCTATCTTGCATGTATAAAGGTTTTTAAAAACTTCTTATTTCCGCTATATAATTCACATGCTTGTATGTTTTATATTTCCGCATTCGCGAGGGTTGTCACATCGCATTCAAGACTCGGTCAATCATAGACGCCGAGTACCCCAAATTCGGTCAACCTTCACGAAAGAGGCGGAAAATAGCACAAGCCTCATAACAAGCGGTACGCTACATGCAATGACATCACCTCGCAAGTACAGAACATTTGACGGCCGGGTTGATTAACGCAAAGTGTTCGCCTCTCAAAAACGTCGTCATATGCCCACTAACACATGCAATTAAGCTGTAAGGATACACTCCCCGTTCCGACATTCCAGCCTTACGAACGTGGAGGTAGCCAAGGGAATAAGAGTACCAAGCGCATAGAAAATTAGTGCTCAAACCGTAACATGTGTAAAACCGACTCAAAGTGGGACATATTAAAAACCGTCACAAGACATATGATATAAGCATGATATAAATGTAACAATGATAAACATGAAACAATACATGATTAAATAAGCATTAGACCAAGTTTAGGAAGTATAATGAATAAGAAACATAAATCTCATCTCAAAACAACAAGTTTGGAAACTATTAAAACAAGGGTCCACTTCAAGCGGTCATAACTAGAGTTCTAGACATTCAAATGCAGAAATTCCAAGTGAAGGTGATAGCGTATCCTCTTACGGTTTTAACGGTAGGTCACAAGCCCAAAACAAGCAAGTAACTAAGGAGATATGATAATTTTACGAAAAGGAGTCAGTGTAGTAAGTCCCAGCCGATCAAGGGGACCGGCGGCCGGGTACCCGGCTGGGAACACTTCTACCCGAGAACAACATAATCAACATCCATTTTCAACAATCATCAATAACTACTATCAACTATCAATAATCATCAACAATTATCAACAAACAACAACCATCATCAACAAACACAAATTCTATGAATACCAATCCTATCCTAATTACGTTTACTAACATCAAAAACACATTAAAACACGTAATGATATCGAGTAACCCTTCACCGTTACCTTCTTGCGTCTTCAATCCTCGTCGAGGTCCTCCTCTCCTAAGTAGTAGTCTTTATCGAGCTCTTGAAAGTCACCACCTACAATTAGATAATAAAAGATGAATATAATTCACCTTTGAGAAAGACGGAAAAATTGAAAAGCCAGAAAGACGGTAATTTTATTACCAATTAAGATAGAGAACGATGAGAGGGAAAGAATAAGACGAACTCTAGTGAATTTAAGCAAGCAACGAAGGAGTAGTGACGATTTTGAGATTGAGCAAGTATGGAACTTAGGTTTTGGTGGTTACTTGATGAAGAAGAAGAAGTAAGTGGAAAATGAGGGAGTTAGGGTTTGAGGGAGTATGAGGGAGTAAGTGGAAAAACATGGGAAAAAGCCCATAAACGTTTTAAGACGTAACTTACTCAAAATCTCGCGTAAAGTCCGAAAACGAACTCGGATTTTCTAAAATGATACGGGAAATTAAATTCTAGACTAAAACTAAATTTCGCTGAAAAGTATCCGTATAATATTTTTAATATAAAAATAGGGTACTTTTGCGGGTGTTACAATCACCCCTACCTTTAAAAAGTTTCGTCCTCGAAACTTAAGAGTAGAAAACAAAAGTATCAAGACAAGAATCGGTTTTCAAAATTAATACGAAAACTTTTATAAGAGAAACATTTATGAAACGAGGTTGATCTCGAAAATGGTTTAAGGAAACTTTTCATAAGTGCGATACTTTATTTACAAATCTCAAGAGTGCCCGCCGCGAACGAGTACTCTAGTTATCCAAATCAAATTAATGTCGAAATAGTGAAATCAAAGCCCGCTAACTCAAACCCGAACCCAAAATACCACAAGCAAAAAGCCATCCAAGCAAGCAACCTGTTCATCCATGAAAAACATGAACGCCACAATTAGTGGGGAGTAACTCCGGGTTCTCCCAGCCATATCACAATAAACGTACATAAAAGGAAATAAAAAAGTAGAAGCATGCATATATAAATATACATGTGAAATACGAGAAGAATAAATAGGCAATTCAATATATAAAGATATCGGTACATGAAGTACAAAACCGTAACAATCATATGATAGATAGACTCGGGGATGACACTCTTAGGCAACCAAACACTCACTAGGGCTTGCATCTCACCGTTAGCGGCATAAGTTTGATAAGATTGAGACTCGACAAACAAACCATGCCAAGTCATCCAAAGATCACAAATAATCAATCATATAACCATCCATTCAAACGTACAATACGTTGGCGACATCTCTCACGGTAAATGACACGCACTAACACCGTGTACATGCAAGTATGATTAAAAGGCATCCACGGGATAAAACATTGCCCTGAACGCATACACAATTCAATTCATTTCGTATATGTAGACTAATTTCCTCCCGGTAGGACGACGATATAAATATCTGATCCTAGTCTAAACCTGGCCAGACTCTCGGAATCTCATTTTCCGATTCGACATGCGATAAACATTTCGCATCCAGGACTCGGTCAATCATAGACGCCGAGTACCCCAAATTCGGTCAACCTTCACGAAAGAGGCGGAAAATAGCACAAGCCTCATAACAAGGGTTACGCTACATGCAATGACACCACCTCGCAAGTACACAACATTTGACGGCCGGGTCGATCAACGTAAAGTGTTCGCCTCCAACAACGTCGTCATATGCCCACTAACACATGCAATTAAGCAGTAAGGATACACTCCCCGTTCCGACATTCCAGCCTTACGAACGTGGAGGTAGCCAAGGGAATGAGAGTACCAAGCACATAGAAAATTAGTGCTCAAACCGTAACATGTGTAAAACCGACTCAAAGTGGGACATATTAAAAACCGTCACAAGACATGTGATATAAGCATGATATAAATGTAACAATGATAAACATGAAACAATACATGATTAAATAAGCATTAGACCAAGTTTAGGAAGTATAATGAATAAGAAACATAAATCTCATCTCAAAACAACAAGTTTGGAAACTATTAAAACAAGGGTCCACTTCAAACGGTCATAACTAGAGTTCTAGACATTCAAATGCAGAAATTCCAAGTGGAGGTGATAGCGTATCTTCTTACGGTTCCAACGGTAGGTCACAAGCCAAAAACAAGCAAGTAACGAAGGAGATATGATCATTTTACGAAAAGGAGTCAGTGCAGTGAGTCCCAACCGGTCAGGGGGACCGGCGGCATGGTACCCTGCTGGGAACACTTCTACCCGAGAACAACATAATCAATATCCATTTTCAACAATTATCAATAACTACTATCAACTATCAATAATCATCAACAATTATCAACAAACAACAACCATCATCAACAAACACAAATTCTATGAATACCAATCCTATCCTAATTACGTTTACTAACATCAAAAACACATTAAATCACGTAATGATATCGAGGAACCCTTCACCGTTACCTTCTTGCGTCTTCAATCCTTGTCAAGTCCTCCTCTCTTAAGTAGTATTCTTTGTCGAGTTCTTGAAAGTCACCACCTACAATTAGATAATAAAAGATGAATATAATTCACCTTTGAGAAAGACGGAAAAATTGAAAAGCGAGAAAGACGGTAATGTTATTACCAATTAAGATAGAGAACGATGAGAGGGAAAGAATAAGACGAACTTTAGAGAATTTGAGCAAGTAACGAAGGAGTAGTGACGATTTTGAGATTGAGCAAGTATGGAACTTAGGTTTTGGTGGTTACTTGATGAAGAAGAAGAAGTGGAAAATGAGGGAGTTAGGGTTTGAGGGAGTATGAGGGAGTAAGTGGAAAAACATGGGAAAAAGGCCATAAACGTCTTAAGACGTAACTTACTCAAAATCTCGCTTAAAGTCCAAAAACGAACTCGGATTTTCTAAAATGATACGGGAAATTAAATTCTAGACTAAAACTAAATTTCGCTAAAAAGTATCCGTATAATATTTTTAATATAAAAATAGGGTACTTTTGCGGGTGTTACATGTATTGACTATACTAGACTAAATTTGGCCACCAAGAAAGATCACTACCCTTTGCCTTTTATTGACCAAATGTTGGAGCGGTTGGCAAGTCACTAGTATTTTTGCTATGTAGATGGTTATTCCGGGTTCTTTCAAATACCCATTCACTCGAGTGACCAAAGAAGACCACATTTACATGTCCCTATGGTACCTTTGCTTACCATAGAATGCCTTTTGTCTTTATAATGCCCCCGCCACTTTCCAACGTTGCATGATAAGCATTTTCTCCGACTTTATCGAGTCTATCATGGAAATGTTTATGGATTATTTTAGTGTTTATGGTTCTTCATTTGATTCTTGTTTGGCTAACTTGTCTAAAGTTTTGAAGCGTTGTGAAGAGGTGGACTTGGTATTGAATTGGGAAAAGTGCCACTTCATGGTGAATGAAGGAGTGGTACTTGGTCATATTGTCTCGGAATGATATATTGAAGTGGATCGTGCTAAGGTCCAAGTTATTGAACAACTACCTCTACTGGTCAATGTGAACGGAGTAAGGAGTTTCTTAGGACATGCGGGTTTGTACCGCCGTTTTATTAATGATTTTTCTAAGATCGCAAAACCCCTTACGGAGCTTCTTTTAAAAGATGCGCCCTTTGTGTTTACTAATGACTGTCTTGAGTCTGTTCTTAGGATCAAGAAGGCGTTGATTTCCGCACCAATCATCCAATCACCGGATTGGAACTTGCCATTTGCGCTCATGTGTGATGCTAGTGACTATGCGATAGGTGTCATGCTAGGACAAAGGAAGGAGAAGGTTATCCATGCTATCTCCTATGCTAGAAAAACCTTGGATACGGCTCAAATCAACTATGCCACCCTGGAGAAATAGCTTCTTGCCATTGTCTATGCCTTAAACAAATTTCGCCCTTACTTGATTGGTTTTAAAGTCATTGTTCATACCGATGATGCCGCTCTAAAGAATCTCTTAGGCAAAAAAGAAGCTAAGCTAAGGTTGATATGATGGATCTTGCTCTTGCAAGAATCTGATCTTAATATTAAAGACAAGAAGGGGGCCGAAAATGTTGTTGCCGATCACTTATCCCGCTTGAGGTTCAATGATGGAGGTATTTATATACCTATTGATGATTCTTTAACCGATGATGTGCTAATGATGTTGGAAGTCAATACTCCTTGGTATGCCGACATTGCCAACTTTCTAGTTGGAAGAGAATTGCCACCACACCTTTCATATCATGAAAGGAAGAAGTTCTTACATGATGCAAAGTTCTTTATATGGGATGATCCATATCAATTGAAACATTCTCCGACGGGCTTTTTCGGAGATGTATCCCACATTGGGATGTAAAAGGGGTTCTACAAGGATGCCATTCTTCTCCTTATGGTGGTCACCATGGACCATCCAAGACCGTTGCAAAGGTGTTGCAATCCGGTTTCTATTGGCTAGCTATGTTCCAAGATGCTAAAGCTTTCTTTACGGCTTGTAATTCTTGCCAAAGAACGGGTTCTATATAAAGGAGGCATGAGATTCCTTTAAATGGTATCTTGGAAGTGGAGGTGTTTGATGTTTGGGGGATTGACTACCAAGGACCGTTCCCCCCCTCAAAAGGGAATCGATACATTTTGGTTGCCGTTGATTATGTCTCTGAATGGGTAGAGGCAATAGCTACTCCAACAAACGATTCTCGTGCTGTGGTTAACTTATTCAAGAAGATCATATTTCCAAGGTTTGGGGTCCCAAGAGCGGTCATTAGTGATCGTGGTACTCACTTTGGTGAGAAACAACTTGATACCTTATTGGAGAAATATGGGGTCTATCATAGAAGAGGCTTGGCTTACCATTCATAAACGACTGGCCAAGTGGAGGTTTCTAACCGTGAGCTTGAGTCCATACTTGAGAAAATTGTTTCCAAGTCACGAAAGGATTGGAGCATGAAGCTTGATAATACCATACCTTGTGGGCCTACCGTACCGCATATAAGACATGATAAGTGATATTTTGTACTAATTTATCCCTCGTTTTAGTTCGATTTCTATATGATTTATGCACTTTGTTAAGTGATTAACGAGCTAATATTGCTATTCTAGTTGGTTTGCGTGCTTTGACTCGTTTTATAGGAAATGAAGCGGTTTTGCTATATTTTCTTACAATTTGGAGCAAAGGCACTAGAATACGAGTTTTCAAGGAACCGATGATAGCAATTTCACAATTTGACTACGATTCCGCTACATCCTTCCTCGAATGGACTCATCTTTGACTTTGACTTTGTTTCTCAAAGGAAAACATCAACCCAAGTCAAAGGAGGACTAGCCCAAGCCCAGTTACAAGTTACATTGACCAAGACCAAGGCATAGGATTCCGTGCCCAAAGACGAAATTGGAAGAGACGGAAAAACCCATCAGGGTTACATACCCGATCGGATTACCACATACCCGATCGGGTATGTTTGCTGATGAGCGTCTCTTAGCTCTTATTCTACCCAGCTTTAATAGAGTACTTTATGGCTTTGTCTAGGGTATGAATTTGGACGCGGATGTGCAGCTATGCAGCCCTATAAAAGCCAAGGATTAGCACACAAATAAACATGAATCAAAACACAACAATACAATTAGCATACAACACAATAGTTTACTTCTTTCTTTCATAAAGTTTTAGTTCATAGTTTATAGTTTATCTTAGACTACTTTTACAGCAATTTCCTAGTATTTCTCTAGTGTTTTTATAAGCATTTGTCATTACATTGGGTTGGATATTTGTTCTTTGTTTTCTTTCTTACATAATCGTACTCCAATCTCGGTAATTTTCTATCCTTTACCTATGCAATTTTCATCATCATGAATTTTAATCTCATTAGTCTCACTCTTGTATTCTTGTTAGTATGAATTTCATGTAAAAGTAATCTAGTCAAAACCAAAATATCATTTAACATGCCAGGTTTTATTTTGCCTAATCATATAATAATCATCATAGAATTCGTCACTAGAATCATTACTAATATAATCACCGTAATCATTTTAGTACTTTTATTTCGTAGTTTAATTTTGTTTATCATTTTCCTCTTAATTTACTTAATCACATAAATTAGATATAATATTGTAAGATTATCATTGTGTAAATAAAATAAATAGAATTGTAATATTGAAATGATTTGCTAGTTAAAATGAATTAAAAGAAGAGTCGATACCAATAGAACCACCTAGTTTGTTTCTTCCTTCGGTCGTGTCAAATTCTATAACTTTGTTTAGTGGCCATAAACAATTGTTTGTATTAGTCAATTTCCGTCTTAGAAACGAG
The DNA here is from genome assembly GCA_022085475.1 of Heliosperma pusillum. Taxonomy (NCBI): domain Eukaryota; kingdom Viridiplantae; phylum Streptophyta; class Magnoliopsida; order Caryophyllales; family Caryophyllaceae; genus Heliosperma; species Heliosperma pusillum. The sequence continues at coordinate 28,224 of JAIUZE010010053.1, read as the reverse complement.
AGTTGGGATGGGAATTAGGACTACCAATAGGGGTTTAGTGACCTAATTAACCAGGCTGAGAGGACGTTAGGACCCATTAAAAAGTCGGTACGAATCCGAGAGGAATATACCGCTACAAGGCTTAGACAATCGTAGTAATTCTAATGTTTGTATCAATAAAGCTTTTAAATCATTTGACATGAATTTCTCTTTCTCTATATCAATTTGATTAGTTTGTTTATTTTACTATTTTAGATAGTTTATTTTATTGTTGTTTTATTATTGTTCTTAGGTAGTTTACTTTATTGTCATTCGCTAGTGTATTAGTTTAGTTAGATAGCTTTTCAATATTGTCATTTTAATTATCTTTCTTAGTTAGATTTAAATTATTGTCACTTTTCTTTCCGTCAATTACATTAAATTTATTTTTATTGCAATTCCATACTCGTCATTTAAATATCGTCATTACATACTTGTCATTTCATTTCATGTTTGTAATTTAGACAATCACCCCAAATGAATTGAACTTAAATGAAAATCACCCCATAGCAATTCATAGTTAACACGTACTCCCTGAGGATCGATCCCTACTTCCCTAATTACATTCCTTATGTTTTTAGCCTACGTGTGGGTAATTATTTTTGTATCGGGACCGCGACACAACCGATCAAATTTTGGCGCCGTTGCCGGGGAGCACGGTTTTGTTTATCTATGTATTGCTGATTTTTGTTTACAATTCTACCATTTTTAGGTGCAACCGTACCTTAAAATCATCACTAACTTTCCTTTTCGTGTTTTTCTTGTAGGTTGACAAAAATGGTGCGGACAAAAGATGATCCTAAGTTCCGAGTTTTTGAACTTGCCAATGGGCTCCTAAGGGTCCATATCACTCTAATTGCTCTCATAAAAGAAAACCAATTTAGTGGTGAGCCAAATGAAAACCCATTACACCATATCCAAACCTTTTGTGAATTGTGTCAAACTTTTATGAGGGAGGGAATCACCCAAAACCAAATTAAAGAAACTCTCTTTCCTTTATCACTAAAGAGAGAAGCTAAATGGTGGTTCACCCGTCGTTTAAAGGATGCCACAAAACCAATGGAGTGGGAAGAGATCGTTATAGCTTTCCATCGTTGGTTCAAACCTCAAACCACCACGTCAACCCTATCAAGTAATTCACAAAAAGAAAGTGGGGAAGGTTCCCAAAGTAATGGGGGAGAGCGAAAGAAAAGCCGAGTGGAAACCTCAAGTGATGTTGACACTACCATTTCCTTAGCCTGTCCCGTTCCATCAAATGAAACCACCCCAAAAAGTACTTTATATCGTCCGAAAGTTTTTAACCCATTTACCTCACCAAGAACCCCTTGTGAACTTTGTGGAGGAATAGGGCATGTACCTCAAAGATGTGGGAATAAACTCACACCATTAAACCCCTTTCACCCACAATTTCGCCAAACTCAACCTAGTAATACACCTCATACTATTCCATACTCATCCTTTCAAAATGATCAAACAATAGCAAAAGTAGACTCCAAGTTGAGGGAAGTGATCCAAGCACAACATAACATGTACTCATACTTCTTTTCTACAATATGCTCAATCAAATCAACCATTTTGTCTCTCCAAAAGAGAGTAGAAGAGTTGACCCCGTCGAGTTCTACCCAAACCACCCAAGAGAGTGAAGAACCGTTGATAGTCACAATCGACAAGATTGGTGACAAACCTTTTGATAATCCTTTTGGGAAGGGTGAGAGTTCAACGGAGGACCACTTCTGATAAGAAGGAGATTATAATGAGTGTAGGAGATGGTGACCTCGAAGCCTTCAAAGCTTCGGAAGTTTATTTGGATGAGATTGCCATGGATGTTGGCAAGGGTAAATGAAAAACCTCAAGGACGAAATCAAGCTGCAAAAGAGCTAATATCCCTTCACAAGGCTTAAGGAGGGATAGAGATTCAAAGTCTAGCATGACTTAAAAATGCGCTCGTCGGGAGGCAACCCGTCTTTCTCTTTACTTTCTTTTATGCATTCTTTATTCCACTAATTAGACAATGTTGATAATTTTGTTTTGAACTATTTGGACATTTTTTTTGGATTTTTGAAGTTGTAATAGTTAGGAAACATCTTTCGTTTTACTTGTTATTTTCATTTTTAGAAATTCATGCTTAGTCGATAGTTTTTCGTACTTGGAACTAGAGGACATATTGAGATGAAAATGAGCTACCCTTGGCCCATGTTGCCAAGTCCATTAAGGTTAGTAAGTATGTTCAAGGCCATAGCCAAAAGGTAAGAGCAAGTACCAAAGAAAAAAGAAATAGAATCCGGACCAGCAGACTTCCCCGATCGGATTGATGTATACCCGATCGGGTAAGTTGTCTGATTCGAGTTTTGTTCTATTTTCTTCTATAAAACCAACTTGCTTACCTTTGCTTGCTTCGATATTCCCGTGTTCTTCAACTTCAAGCTCAAAATCTCTCAAAAACCTTCATTTCTTAGTTTGCAAAACTTGTCACAATAGTTCATCCAAGGCATCATCTAAGCATTATCAAGTAAGTTAATTCTACTTTAGTTACTTCAATCTCTCTATTTTTTAGAAATCCAACATGAACAAACCCTAACCCAAATTTGGGGGTTATTGATTTTACTTGAAAAAATTGTTTAAATTGGACTTCTAATGCTTCTTACATGATATAGAGTGAATGTTAGTGATTAATTTGTTAGCTTACTATGATTTGAATGCTCATATGCCAATTGGGATACTCATATCTACTTTATGCTAAACACTCATGCTTAATAGTAGTATAATGTTTGAATTCATGCTTTAGAATTTGAACTTATGCTCTTATTATGTTAATTTAGCATTAGTACCTTTGAGTAGTGCCCAAAGCTCAAGATTCAATTGTAATATTGCTCAAATTCTTAGTGAAATATTGTTATGCTTAATAACATCAGTTTGTGCTCAAAAATAGCATGATAATGTTTCACTTATGTTGTTATGCTTGAATTTGGGCTTGAAAGCCTAGTATTATAACACTTATGCTATCAATTTGTGTTTATAATGAAGTGTTCTAATACTAGTTTCTCTTAGCAAATGGCACCTACAATAAGGAGATCAAAGAGGGAAAGAAACTCCAACCAAGGAGAAAGTACTAGAGCCCATGAAGAGGACATAGAAATGTTAGAAGCCGATGATCAAACCGTGAATCAAGAAGGACAAGATGCTATGCATGATCCCGACTTCCCGGATGTAGAGTTTAGTTCAAACAAGCAATGGAAAAAATGGTGTATTATTAAAAGCAAAGGTATGAGAGCTACAAAATTCCTTTATGTTTCTTCTTTAAGACACATGAAACTTTATGAGCATGTCAAGGTGTTATTTAGGGGTCTAGGAATGAATGCTAGTATGAACTTTAGTTATAAGACTTACCGCCAAATAATCCTTGAATTCTTGAGCTCATTTGAGTTGCATAGGTCTAGGAATAGAGGCTCTATCCCTCAAGTCCGGTTCCGATTGTTTAACGATGACTATAGTATGGACTTAGGGACCTTTGCCAGCCAATTCGGTCTTACCTTTGAGGATACTGTTACCTCACCTCCCGAAAGCTTTGATATTAGCCAGGTTTGGAGCACCATTTCTACTTACCCTGTCTCTCGTTGGGACCATGTCCCACACCAACACATCCATCATCCCGCCATTAGAATCTGGCAAATATTCATGGGATGGACCTTCTTGGGCCGAGCTAAGCCTCATTTGGTGAGACGGGTAGAGTTAGAAATCTTAGGAGGGTTCTTGAATGTGAATGGTGAAGAACCATGGTCGATTAGCATTCCTTACTATTTTGCTGTTCAGTTGACTAAAGCTACTAATCCTAAGAACACTAGCATTGTTTATGGAGGTCTTATCACTCACCTTGCTATGCGAGTTTGTGGTTTTAACCAAGCCACCACTGACCTCCAGGCATTGACTACACCTCCCACCGAGATGGTAAATGGGTTGGATTATGATTATTTTGTTCAGCTTAATTGGTTTCGTGTCTCCCACCCCCATATGATCTGGAGGATAGCTGGCCGTGATTCGGTCAAGTTGATCGCTGAGGTGAACCAAATTCCATTACTTAGGCGGCGTCCTCAACTTCCGGACGGTGAGGCTATCTTACCCCGTCCCACTTATTTTCTTCCTATTGGGGATATTACCCCCAATGACCCCCCTGTCCAGATTAGATCCCACCGCCCTGAGGTAGGATCATCCTCTCAGTCGACCCATGCTACGGGCGACGTGACTGCCATGTTTGAAGCCTTGACCTTGTCCATTAATAGAATCCAGTCCGACCAGCAGCTTGCTTTGCACCCCATTTATGATCACTTTGCTAGGCAAGGTGTGATTAGACCTGAGGGCCCACACCCGTCTTTCTATACTTGGCCCGAAGGGGGGTATGGTACTGCTTATGATGCAGGTGTGCAGCAGACCGGACCTGATTACTGTGGTACTGACTATGGCGTCGAGAGTTTTGGAGGGTATAGAGGTGATTATAGTGGTCACCAAACAGATGAGTATCAGTCCTTAGGAGCCAGCAACCTAACCGGGATCATTGCTTCTAGTGGTAGTTATTATTCTGCAGATGATACCTACTATAGAGATGCTTCTGGATCCGCATCCGAGCCGGCTCCTTCAGAGAGGAGAGGCCGTAGCTGGTGGCCTTTGGGATGAGATGATAAGAGGCTCCCCTTGTTTATACTAGCTTGGGGGAGGCTCGACATTTTGTAAGCTTATCTTTCTTTCTTTTTTTTTTAGCATTTTTAGTTTCCTTTTTAGCCCCTTTTTCCCATTAGAATCTCATCTTGTTTCTCTGTTCTATGTGCTACCAACCGTTTCTCGGTTTGAATCTGTTATAATTGTATGCACATTGAGGACAATGTGAAGTTTTAGCTTGGGGGAGGATTTGCATTTAGGACTTACTGCATTTAGGATTGCACTTAGATTTTTACTTTTCTCATTAGTTTATTTTCTTCTAATTTTCTTAGTTTATTTTTAGTTTTTATTGAATAATAATAAAAAAAGACAAAAAGAAAAGATCATTTCCATCTTATATTTCTCAATTTATAGTTTTTATAAGCTGATGTTTCATTATGTTATGAGGAATTATGCATTCACGGGGATGTCTTGTACACAGTAGGTAGAAAGTTGCATTTGGACTGAATTAAGCTTGATCTTGAATTTGGCAAGCTACTCATTTTGTAAGGTAGAGCCTCCAGTGGTCGGTACATCTGAACCCGATCCCAATTTAGGAATGAGTAGTTTCTCCTTATATTCTGTGTCACATCAAAACGCATAAGTATGGTTTTTATTCCATTTTCTATAAGTATTACTGTCATGATCTACATTTTGAAGCCATTCAATCTTGTTCACATTTCGCATTGCCCAAAAACACCCTTCTTTCTAGCTACAATACATTATTGCCTACCCTTGTTGAGCTAGTAGCTGACTATATGTGTAGGGGTGTTCTGTGCTTTTGCGCTATTATGATAATGTCACCATTTGGTGTGAACATGCAGTCTCGGGAGTGTATCGAAAGAGTCCTAAATGCAAATAGTCCCCCAAGCTAGTAACTGACTATATGTGAACTTCAAATTTGAACCAATATTTCCTATTTCACAAAAATTTGAGTGAAGAGTGTATCGAAAGGGTCCATAGTCAATAAGATCATGCAAAAGCTGAAAAAGTCCAAAGAATATTTTTCTATGCTGCGCCGTTATGTAAATCTCAACCATGATTCACACTTTCCTTTGCCCCTGTTGTTTCGGGTTTATGATACATCTACTTGTTAAGAGCTTATTTTTGGGATTTGTATGATAGATTGATCACTGTTTGCTACCCTTGTCCTGCTTATGATTGTTATGTTTGCTTGAGGACAAGCAAGGGTTTAGATTGGGGGAGTTTGATAAGTGATATTTTGTACTAATTTATCCCCCGTTTTAGCTCGATTTCTATATGATTTATGCACTTTGTTAAGTGATTAACGAGCTAATATTGCTATTCTAGTTGTTTTGCGTGCTTTGACTCGTTTTATAGGAAATGAAGCGGTTTTGCTATATTTTCTTACTATTTGGAGCAAAGGCACTAGAATACGAGTTTTCAAGGAACAGATGATAGCAATTTCACAATTTGACTACAATTCCGCTACATCCTTCCTCGAATGGACTCATCTTGGACTTTGACTTTGTTTCTCAAAGGAAAACATCAACCCAAATCAAAGGAGGACTAGCCCAAGCCCAGTTACGTGTTACATTGACCAAAACCAAGGCATAGAATTCCGTGCCCATAGACGAAATTGGAAGAGACTGAAAAACCCATCAGGGTTACATACCCGATCGGATTATGTGACAACCCTCGCGAATGCGGAAATAAAACATACAAGCATGTGATTTAATTTGCGGAAATACGGTATTTTAAAAACCTTTATACATGCAAGATTCAAAATACGAGGAGTGTCAAATATTACAAACCAAAGTATGAAATATACGACAACAAGAGACGTAGTCTCTCCAAATCTTATCAAAGTAAATGTGATTAGCAAACAAGCTAAATAACGTCTAGAGGTGTTTCATCCAGGGACAACGCCCGCTAGCTCACACCCGAACCCAAAATACCAAGCAAAAAGCCATCCATGCAAGCAACCTGTTCATCCATGAAAAACATGAACGCCACAATCAGTGGGGAGTAACTTCGGGTTCTCCCAGCCATATCACATTAAACGTACATAAAAGGAAATACAAAAGTAGAAGCATGCATATATAGAATACATGTGAATTACGATAAGAATAGATAGGCAATTCAATATATAATGATAAGAGCATATGGAAGACAAATCCGAATCCATCATGTTATACAAAGACTCGGGAAAGACACTCTTAGGCAACCGAATACGCTCACTAGGGCTTACATCTGACCGTTAGCGGTATAAGTTTGATAAGATTAAGACTCGACAACCAAACCATGCCAAGTCATTTAATGATCAATCATGTAATCATTTATGTAAACATACCGACACAATGACGACATCTCTCACGGTACATGAAACGCACAAGCACCGTGTACATGGCAAGTATAATTAAAAGGCATCCACGAGATAAGCATTTCCCTGAACCCATACACGATTCAATTCATTTCGTATATGTGGACTAATTTCCTCCTGGTAGAACGACGATATAAATACCCGGTTCTAGTCTAAATCTGGCCAGAATCCCGAAATCACATTTTTCGGTTCGACATGCGATAAACATTTCGCATCCAAGACTCGGTCAATCATAGACGCCGAGTAACCCAAATTCGGTCGATATAATTCTTGAAAGAGGCGGAAAAGAGCTCAAGCCTCATAACAAAGTGGTACGCTACATGCAAATAACACCACCTCGCAAGTACACAACATTTGACGGCCGGGTCGATCAACGCAAAGCGTTCGCCTCCCAACAACGTCGTCGTATGCCCACTAACACATGCAATTAAGCAGTAGGATACATCCCCGTTCCGTCATTCCAGCCTTACGAACGTGGAGGTAGCCAAGGGAATGAGAGTACAAAGCACATAACAAAATAGTGCTCAAACCGTAACATTTGTAAAACCCGACTCAAAGTGGGACATTCCAAAAATCGTCACAAAACATGCGATACAAGCGAATGAAATATCATATATTCGAAACATTAACATTTAAAGTCATTTCGTAAATTTATGCGATAAATGAACCATTGGAAATATTATAAATGAAAACGTAAACAAGAATTACAAAGAAAGTCCAGCAGGTGCCAGCCGGTCAGGTGGACCGGCTGCCGGCCACCCGGCTGACGCCAAATATCATATGAAAAACCAAGTGAAAATACAGTGTGTCCCAGCCGGTCAAGGGGACCGGCTCCCGGCTACCTGGCTGGGACCAAGGGTATATGAGAAAAACGAGGAGAAAGGTTGATGTGTCTCAGCCGGTCGGCCGGCTGAGACGTATTTCATGCATTAAAATTACGTAACACACAAAATATACAGCCACTGCCCCAGCCGGTAGGCTGACCGGCTGCCGGTCGGCCGACTGGGGTCAACAATGCACGAAAATCATCATTTCACTTAAGGATCAACAATTAACCATTACTAACTATCATCATAAATCATCAATTCTCATATCGATTCTCAACAAACAACAAGTATCATCATCAACACAATTTCTAAGCTTATCAACCATATTCTAAATACTATTCCTAACATAGAAAACACGTAAATGATATCGAGTAACCCTTCACCGTTACCTTTATGCGTCTTTACTCCGCGTCAAGGTCCTCTTCAATCAAGAAGTAGTCTTTGTCGGGATATTGGAGGTCACCACCTACAAATAGTTAATAAAAGATGAATATACTTCACCTTGAGAAAGACGGAAAGTTTGAAAAGCGAGAAAGACGGTAATTTTATTACCAATACGGATAGACGAAGATAAGACGGGAAAAATAAGACAAACTTACGTGAATTTGAGCGAGAAATGAGAGAGTTATGACGATTATAAGACGGATCAAAATGGAAGCTAGATTTTTATGGGGTTTTCTTAGTGAGGAAGAAAGAGTTGAGTTGTGAGAGTGAATTAAGTTAAAGGGGAGTATATGAAGAGAGTGAGTGGAAAAGTCAAGAAATGTTAAAGACGTCTTAAGACGGGATTCGCTTGAAATCTCGCGTAAAATCCAAATACGAACTCGGAAATTCTAAACTCGACACGGGAAATTTAATTCTAAACTAAAACTAAATTTCGCTGAAAAGTATCCGTAAAAAAATATTTTTACTATAAAAATAGGGTACATTTGCGGGTGTTACAATCACCCCACCTTTTAAAAAGTTTCGCCCTCGAAACTTGAGCGAAAGAAAGATACCTTAATCGAATAGGCTTGGATATTTACTACGCATAGAAGCTTCGGTTTCCCAAGTCTCTTCTTCGACCTTGGCACATCTCCACAAGATTTTCACAAGAGGAACAACTTTACTTCTCAACTTCTTATCCTTGCGATCTAGGATGCGGATCGGCTTCTCTTCAAAGGACAAATTCGGTTCAAGCTCGGGCATTTCCTTTTGAAAGACATGGCTTGGATCACTAACATACTTTCTCAATTGAGAAACATGGAAAACATCATGAACCTTAGCCAAATTCGGGGGAAAATCCAACTTGTAAGCAACGGCGCCAATCCTTTTCACAATATCAAAGGGTCCAATGTATTTCGGGCTCAATTTACCCTTAACACCAAACCGTTTAACACCCTTCATTGGAGATACTTTCAAGAACACTTTATCCCCAACTTCAAATTCTAACGGCCTTCTTCGGATATCGGCATAAAACTTTTGACGGTCTTGAGCGGCTTTCATTCTATCACGAATGACCTTCACATTAGCAATAGTCTCAACAAGAACATCGGGGCCTAAGTCACGAACATCACTCAATTGATTCCAACATATAGGACTCCGACATTACCTTCCTTTAAGAGCTTCATAAGGAGCCATCTTGATCGATGCATGATAACTGTTGTTGTAAGAAAACTCCACCAACGGTAGACTCTTTTCCCAACTATATTGGAAGTCGAGTGCACAAGCCCTAAGCAAGTCTTCTAAAGTCTGAATAGTCCTCTCGGTCTGGCCATCGGTAGCGGCATGAAATGCGGTACTCATCAACAATTTACTACCCATGGCTTCTTGTAAAGCCTTCCAAAAGCTCGAACAAAACCTCGGATCTCAGTCGGATATGATCTCCTTAGGAACGCCATGGTATCTAACAATCTCATCAACATAGGCCTTCGCTAAACGATCTAAGCTCCAGGTTTCTTTGATCGGAATAAATATAGCACACTTGGTCAAACGATCAACAACAACCCAAACGGCATCTTTACCTCCAACGGTCCTCGGCAAAGCCATAACAAAATCCATAGAAATAGATTCCCACTTCCATAGTGGAATATCCAAAGGTTGTAGCAATCCACCGGGCCTCTTGTGTTCAATCTTTACTTGTTGGCAAGTAAGACATCTTCCAACATAAGACACAACATCACCTTTCAAGTTCGGCCACCAAAATTGTAGCTTCAAGTCTTTGTACATCTTATCACCACTGGGGTGAATAGAATAAGGGGAAAGGTGAGCTTCATCAAGAACTTTCTTTCTTAAATCAAGAGCATTAGGCACAAACAAACAGCCATGGAAACGAAGAACACCTTCATCATCAAACTTGAAATCTTTAGCTTTTCCTTCAAGAAGTTTAGCTTGAATAGACTTGTAGGTAAGATCATCAACTTGGCTTTCACGGATCTCACGGAGAAAAATAGGCTCGGCAGTCATATCACCAACATGAACAAATCCACGCTCCTCGAATTCCAACTTCAATTTTCGAAACTCGGCACAAAGATCAATGGGTAATACCCGCAGAGCATTCAAAGCATGAGAAGCTTTCCTACTAAGAGCATCGGCAACAACATTAGCCTTCCCTTCATGGTACAATAACTCAAAATCATAATTGTTCACCAATTCCAACCATCTTCTTTGCCTCATATTCAACTCCTTTTGAGTAAATACATACTTCAAACTCTTGTGATTGGTGAATATACGACAATGAATTCCAATAAGGTAATGTCTCCACACTTTCAAAGCATGAACAACGGCGGCCAATTCCAAATCATGAGTAGGATAGTTCACTTCATGAACTCTCAACTGTCTCGAAGCATAAGCCACCACTTTCCTACTTTGCATAAGTACACAACTCAAACCCATCTTAGAAGCATCACAATAGACATCAAAGTCTACACCATCTTCAGGCAAAGTCAACACCGGAGCGGTAGTTAACCTTTTCTTTAACTCTTGAAACGCGGCTTCACAAGCTTCATTTCATAGGAACTTGGTTTCCTTCTTCAACAACTGGGTCATTGGTCTAGCAAGCTTAGATAAATCCTTCACAAATATACGGTAATAACCAGCTAAACCAAGAAAACTTCGAATTTCTCTAATATCGGTCGGACTCTTCCAATCCACCACAGCTTCAATCTTCGAAGGATCCACCATTACACCTTCTTTAGAAATCACGTGCCCAAGAAAGGACACCTTAGGTAACCAAAATTCGCACTTGGAGAATTTAGCATACCACTTCTGACGACGAAGAACACTCAAAATAATCCTTAGATGAATAGCATGCTCTTCTTCGGACTTAGAGAAAATAAGAATATCGTCAATGAACACCACCACACACTTGTCAAGATACTCACTAAATGTGCGGTTCATTTGATCCATAAAGATAGCGGGAGCATTCGTCAATCCAAAAGGCATCACCTTGAACTCATAATGACCATACCTTGTACTAAAAGCAGTCTTCAGAATATCAATTTCACGAACGGGAATTTGGTGATAACCGGATCTCAAATCAATCTTGGAAAAAGTAGAAGCACCCTTTAGTTGATCAAACAAATCTTCAATTCTTCGTAAAGGATACCTATTCTTGATTGTAATCCGATTCAACTCACGATAATCAATACAAAGCCTCACAGAACCATCTTTCTTTTTCACAAAAAGAACGGGAGCACCCCAAGGCGAGGCAATTGGTCGAATAAAACCCTTCTCAATCATATCATCTAGCTGCTTCCTTAATTCTTTCAATTCGGTTGGAGCCATACGGTAAGGAGCTTTGGCTATGGGTCCGGAACAAGGTACAAGATCAATAGAGAACTCAACATCACGCTCGGGAGGGATCCCGGGCAAGTCTTCGGGGAATACATCAACAAATTCACGAACGATAGGCACATCTTCAATATTTGGCAAAGAGGTGGTTGAAGAAGTCACAATACACAAGTATGCTTGGTGACCCTTTCTAACCATACTTACCAATTTCATAGCGGAAATCAAAGACACACATTTTCGGGGATGAGATCCCTTATAGGTTATTCTAACTCTTAAAGGACACTTTAAGTAAATCTTTTGATCACGACACTCAAACCTAGCATGGTACAATGCTAACCAATCAATGCATAGAATTATATCGAACTCTCCTAGTGGGAACTTAAGGAGATTAGCGGGAAAGATAGAACCCGCAATAGATATTGGGACATTAGGATATAGAGTAGAACAAGAGATAATATCTCCGGATGGTAAGGATATGGGAGTATCCTCACTAGATGTTGGCTCGATAGATAATTTATTAGCATAAGTCGAAGACACAAAAGACATTGAAGCACCGCTATCAAAAAGAATAAGACACGGTTGCTCTAAGATTGAGAACATACCCGTAATGATCTCTGGATGCGCATCGGCTTCGGCACGGCTCATAACAAAGATAGAACCCTTAGGTTTAGCAGGAGGAGGGGGCAACTTTCGATCGGGGCAATCATCATAACGGTGACCACCCTTTTGGCAAAAGAAGCACACATAAGGTCGGTTGAAACATGCCACACACGGGTGGTGTGGAAGTCTACAACGGTTGCAAAAGCGACCTTGAGCTTGAGCTTGTGGAGCATAAGGCTTATGAGCCACATTATAAGTAGCTCGAGGAATGAAAGGAGCAGGGGCTCTTGCATTTGCATTTGAAGGAGGATTAAATCTCCTCTTATTGGCATAAGAGTTAGAAGAAGACGGAATAAACGGTCTTTTCCCAAAGGCATTTGGCCTAGGAGGGAAAGAAGGAGAGGGATTATTCATCAAAGCTTCGTCTCTAATAGCCTTCATGGAATTCTCGGCCCACAAGGCATCACCATAAAGATCCCTAAAAGAAGTAGTATTCCTTCTCACTTTACTTTGAAGAACGGCACTCAGCTTGTTGCGGTAATAGAAAGCTCGGTCCTCGTCATCTCGGATAAGCCTCGGAGCAAAATGAGCAAGCTTGTTGAACTCCGTAGTAAAGTCCTGCGCAGACAAGTTGCCTTGCTTAAAGTCAATAAACTCCTTGAGCCTTTGTTGCTTAAGCTCTTTAGGATATAATCTACCTTCCACTAGAGCTTTGAAACAAGCCCAATTGAAGTCATCTTCGAGAGTAGCGGTGGCACTAGTGATAGCCCACCAATTATCAGCTTCCCTTACAAGGAAGTGCTTTGCGATCCTCACCTTGTCCTCTTCACGGACTTGGTATAGATCAAACTGCTTCTCCATCTCTCGGAACCATTCCGATAGCTCGGTAGGGTCCGGCTCTCCACCGTAAGGTATAATCTTACTCCTAGCTATTTGACCTGCTACCCAAGCGTAGCCTCCTTGATGGTTATCTTCTCTACGAGGGGGAACTTGGTTGGCTTGAGCTAAAGCCGCATCTTGTTGATTTTTCAACACTTGCGTAAGAGCTTCCAGCATGACATTCTCTACTACTCGTGGTCTAACCATCTTCATAAGAAACAAAAACAAATTAAGTTACTCCTATCAATTAGCATAAACAAATAGACTACCAAGTAAAGTCCTTAACTTCTACCCATCTCTCATTTATTATTTCAAGGTCAAGTAGTTTAAGTTTAAGGTTCACGTGTGTGCGTCGGGAGCGATAAAGCTCTGATACCAACTGTGACAACCCTCGCGAATGCGGAAATAGAACATACAAGCATGTGATTTAATTTGCGGAAATACGGTATTTTAAAAACCTTTATACATGCAAGATAAAAAATACAAGGAGTGTCAAATATTACAAACCAAAGTACGAAATATACTACAACAAGAGACGTAGTCTCTCCAAATGTTATCAAAGTAAATGTGATTAGCAGCAAACAAGCTAAATAATGTCTAGAGGTTTTTCATCCAGGGACAACGCCCGCTAGGTCACACCCGAACCCAAAATATCAAGCAAAAAGACATCTATGCAAGCAACTTGTTCATCCATGAAAAACATGAACGCCACAATCAGTGGGGAGTAACTCCGGGTTCTCCCAGCCATATCACATTAATCGTACATAGAAGGAAATACAAAAGTAGAAGCATGCATATATAGATATACATGTGAATTACGATAAGAATAGATAGACAATTCAATATATAATGATAAGAGCATATGGAATACAAATCCGAATCCATCATGTTATACAAAGACTCGGGAAAGACAATCTTAGGCAACCGAATACGCTCACTAGGGCTTACATCTCACCGTTAGCGGAATAAGTTTGATAAGATTTAGACTCGACAACCAAACCATGCCAAGTCATTTAATGATCAATCATATAATCATTTATGTAAACATACCGACACAATGACGACATCTCTCACGGTAAATGAAACGCACTAGCACCGTGTACATGGCAAGTATGATTAAAAGGCATCCACGAGATAAGCATTTCCCTGAACGCATACACGATTCAATTCATTTTGTATATGTGGACTAATTTCCTCCTGGTAGAACGACGATATAAATACCCGGATCTTGTCTAAATCTGGCCAGAATCCCGAAATCACATTTTCCGGTTCGACATGCGATAAACATTTCGCATCCAAGACTCGGTCAATCATAGACGCCAAGTACCCCAAATTCGGTCGATATAATTCACGAAAGAGGCAGAAAAGAGCTCAAGCCTCATAACAAGCGGTACGCTACATGCAAATAACACGACCTTGCAAGTACACAATATTTGACGGCCGGGTCGATCAACGCAAAGCGTTCGCCTCCCAACAACGTCGTCGTATGCAACCTAACACATGCAATTAAGCAGTAGGATACATCCCCGTTCTGACATTCCAGCCTTACGAACGTGGAGGTAGCCAAGGGAATGAGAGTACAAAGCACATAATAAAATAGTGCTCAAACTGTAACATTTGTAAAAACCGACTCAAAGTGGGGCATACCAAAAATCGTCACAAAACATGCGATACAAGCGAATGAAATATCTTATATTCGAAACATTAACATTTAAAGTCATTACGTAAATTTATGCGATAAATGAACCATCAGAAATATTATAAATGAAAACGTAAACAAGAATTACAAAGAAAGTCCAGCAGGTGCCAGCCGGTCAGGTGGACCGGCTGCCGGCCACCCGGCTGATGCCAAATATCATATGAAAAACCAAGTGAAAATACAGTGTGTCCCAGCCAGTCAAGGGGACCGGCTGCCGGCTACCCGGCTGGGACCAAGGGTATATGAGAAAAACGAGGAGAAAGGTTGAGGTGTCTCAGCCTGTCGGCTGACCGGCTGCTGGTCGGCCGGCTGAGACGTATTTCATGCATCAAAATGACGTAACACACAAAATATACAGCCACTACCCAGCCGGTAGGCTGACCGGTTGCCGGTCGGCCGGCTGGGGACAACAATGCACGAAAATCATCATTTCACTTAAGGATCAACAATTAACCATTATTAACTATCATCATAAATCATCAATTCTCATATCGATTCTCAACAAACAACAAGTATCATCATCAACACAATTTTTAAGCTTATCAACCATATTCTAATTACGATTCCTAACATAGAAAACATGTAAAACACGTAAATGATATCGAGTAACCCTTCACCGTTACCTTTATGCGTCTTTACTCCGCGTCAAGGTCCTCTTCAATCAAGAAGTAGTCTTTGTCGGGATCTTGGAGGTCACCACCTACAAATAGTTAATAAAAGATGAATATACTTCACCTTGAGAAAGACGGAAAGTTTGAAAAGCGAGAAAGACGGTAATTTTATTACCAATACGGATAGACGAAGATAAGAGGGGAAGAATAAGACGAACTTACGTGAATTTGAGCGAGAAATGAGAGAGTTATGATGATTATAAGACGGATCAAAATGGAAGCTAGGTTTTTATGGGGTTTTCTTAGTGAGGAAGAAAGGGTTGAGTTGTGAGAGTGAATTAGGTTAAAGGGGAGTATATGAAGAGAGTGAGTGGAAAATTCAAGAAAAGTCAAAGACGTCTTAAGACGGGATTCACTTGAAATCTCGCGTAAAATCCAAATACGAACTCGGAAATTCTAAACTCGACACGGGAAATTTAATTCTAAACTAAAACTAAATTTCACTGAAAAGTATCCGTAAAAAATATTTTTACTATAAAAATAGGGTACATTTGCGGGTGTTACAGATTACCACATACCTGATCGGGTATGCTTGCTGATGAGCGTCTCTTGGCTCTTCTTCTACCCAGCTTTAATGGAGTACTTTATGGTTTTGTCTAGGGTATGAATTTGGACGCGGATGTGCAGCCCTATAAAAGTCAAGGATTAGCACACAAATAAACATGAATCAAAACACAACAATACAATTAGCATACAACACAATAGTTTACTTCTTTCTTTCATAAAGTTTTAGTTCATAGTTTATAGTTTATCTTAGACTACTTTTACAGCAATTTCCTAGTATTTCTCTAGTGTTTTTATAAGCATTTGTCATTACATTGGGTTCGATATTTGTTCTTTGTTTTCTTTCTTACATAATCGTACTCCAATCTCGGTAATTTTCTATCCTTTACCTATGCAATTTTTATCATCATGAATTTTAATCTCATTAGTCTCACTCTTGTATTATTGTTAGTAGGAATTTCATGTAAAAGTAATCTAGTCAAAACCAAAATATCATTTAACATGTCATGTTTTATTTTGCCTAATCATATAATAATCATCATAGAATTCGTCACTAGAATCATTACTAATATAATCACCTTAATCATTTTAGTACTTTTATTTCGTAGTTTAATTTTGTTTATCATTTTCCTCTTAATTTACTTACACATAAATTAGATATAATATTGTAAGATTATCATTGTGTAAATACAATAAATAGAATTGTAATATTGAAATGATTTGCTAGTTAAAATGAATTAAAAGAAGTGCCGATACCAATAGAACCACCTAGTTTGTTTCTTCCTTTGGTCGTGTCAAATTCTATAACTTTGTTTAGTGGCCATAAACAATTGTTTGGATTAGTCAATTTCCGTCTTAGAAACGAGAGTTGGGATGGGAATTAGGACTACCAATAGGGGTTTAGTGACCTAACCAGGCTGAGAGGACGTTAGGACCCATTAAAAAGTCGGTACGAATCCGAGAGGAATATACCGCTACAAGGCTTAGACAATCGTAGTAATTCTAATGTTGGTATCAATAAAGCTTTTAAATCATTTGACATGAATTTCTCTTTCTCTATATCAATTTGATTAGATAGTTTATTTTACTGTTTTAGATAGTTTATTTTATTGTTGTTTTATTATTGTTCTTAGGTAGTTTACTTTATTGTCATTCGCTAGTGTATTAGTTTAGTTAGATAGCTTTTCAATATTGTCATTTTAATTATCGTTCTTAGTTAGATTTAATTTATTGTCAATTTTCTTTCCGTCAATTAGATTTGATTTATTTTTATTGCAATTCCATACTCGCCATTTAAATATCGTCATTACATACTTGTCATTTCATTTCTTGTTAGTAGTTTAGACAATCACCCCAAATGAATCGAACATAAATGAAAATCACCCCATAGCAATTCATAGTTAACACGTACTCCCTGAGGATCGATCCCTACTTCCCTAATTACATTCCTTATGTTGTTAGCCTAAGTGTGGGTAATTATTTTTGTATCGGCACCGCGACACAACCGATCAAGACACCTATTGGTACTTGACCATATAGGTTGGTCTATGGAAAGGCGTGCCATCTCCCCGTTGAGATGGAACATAAAGCTTATTGGGCGATCAAGGAGCTCAACATGGATGCCAAGTTGAATGGAGAAAAGTGGATGTTACAACTGAATGCACTTGATGAGTTCCGTTTACAAGCATTATGAGAGCTCCCATCTTTACAAGGAGAAAACAAAGAGATGGCATGATAAGAGGATTTTGAAGAAGGAGTTACAAATCGGTGATAAGGTGTTACTTTTTAATTCCCGCCTCAAGCTATTTCCTGGAAAGTTACGATCACGGTGGTTCGGCCCATATACCGTCACAAATGTCAACAAGTTTGGTTTCGTTGAAGTGATGACCACCAATGGCGAAAAATCCAAGGTCAATGGACAACGTTTGAAAGACTACCATGAGAATGCGATCGTTGGGATACTAGAGGGAGTTAGCATGGAAGGTTGAACCGACTCAAGCTTTATACGTCGTGTAGGACGTTAAACCATCGCTTCTTTTGAGGCAACTCAAGGTTTTATTTCCTTTCATTTTATTTTATTTTCTTTATTTTCTTTATTTTCCGTAATTTCTCGTTTTTTTAGAATTAACTAGACTTGACGATAATTATTTTTGATGATTTTTAGGTGAAAAATGAAGAAAGGAGGAGTCGATGAGGAAATTCACGCATCCTCAAGCACGAAATCCTGTTCGGGGGCGTAACTTTCAAAAAACGAGTCTTCAATTGCAAAACACGGACAAGAAAGTCAAAATGCATAGACTTCTAGATACCTCAAATCTACACCTTTCGCCAACCACCCAGTTATGATTGGGCCGCATGTTTGGTATGTGAAACGATTTATGATAGTTCGTAAAGTTATTGTCAAATGATATCTCAAATACTTGTGTCTACCCCTTGGTCGTCATCTACGTGCCGATACAATCGTTTTGACAGTCATTAGAGTTTATTTGGCGTCCGGGTCAAAAATCGCTTCACTTTCCATAAACTGTCTTTTAAAATCGAGTCTGAACACTCGAGAATATTCCGGATATTTTAATATTTCAAAACTTCTCTTTTTTGGTAAAATATATCCGTATTTTATTTAAAAAGAATTCGAAATCAGCCGCTATTCCATAAAGGAAACGCGGAAATCTTTCTTTCAAAATAGGATACTTCTTGGGAAATAACGCAGCAGGTGTTGCACCTCTTCCAAGAGTCGCAGTTCCTCACAGCGCACCTCAATTCCAAGAAAAAGGATTCCTAGGTATGACTTCTTCTTATGCCTAGCAAGCTTGTATACGTAGTCTAATGGACTTTAAACGACCCTCCCCGATGGTCGACAAACCTTAAAATGTTCCCGACGACATGTCCTTGGTTCAGACCCCTTGAAGAGCCTTGCGTCGCCATAGTCGTCAAGTTGTAATTTTCGATTGACCAGATGACTATACTTTGACTTTTTCCTTGTCCAAGCCTTAGTAAAAGTGGTGGCTCTGTAGATACCTCAGCTACACCTTCCGCCATCCACCTAGTGATGATTGGTCCGCATGTTTGGTATGCGAAACGATTTATGACAGTTCGTAGGTTATCGTCAAGTGATAGCTCAAATACTTGTTTCTACCCCCTTGGTTGTCATCTACATGCTGATACGGTTGTTTTGACAGTCATTAGAGTTTATTTGGAGTCCGGGTAAAAAACCGCTTCACTTTCTATAAACCGTCTTTTAAAACCGAGTCTTAACGCTCGAGAATATTCCGGATATTTTAAGTTTTCAAAACTTCTCATTTTTGATAAAATATATCCGTATTTTATTTAAAAATAATTTGAAATCAGCCGCTATTCCATAAAGGAAACGCGGAAATCTTTCTTTCAAAATAGGATACTTCTTGGGAAATAACGCAACAGGTGTTGCGCCTCTTCCAAGAGTCGGAGTTCTTGCTGCGCCTCTTCCCTAGTTCGATTTTACTGTTTCTAGAACATTTTCTAGATTTCTTTCCTAGATCGAGTTATTCCAAAACTCTTACTATTTTAAACTATAAAAGGAGAACTTCGTTCTCACTATTTTCTACTATTTACTATTTTCTACTATAAAAGGAGAACTCTTACTATTCTATACCTTGCTCTAAGCATTTTGATATCAACGTGCTTGATCAATCGACCACGTAAGCTCATATCCTTTTGGGTACCTGTCACGTTATTGCATGACCTACCAATTTGACCATAATCACTTAATCAATCGATTTTTGATCCTCTTAGGAGGGCAATTTCTTTACATATTTGAGCCCAGCTATCACTAAAACGCAACTTAGTTTATCTCGGTTCGTCAAACATGTAAGCCTGAGGGTGTGATACACAGGTTTCGCGATCATTTCTAAAAATTTGGTGCATGGGGTACCACGGCTGGAGAAACGGGGGACAAGCGTGAAAACACGCATTTGTGGAGTCGCCACCAACCTTTGTGGGAAGTTGGAACCGTTCGAATACTTTATGCCATGTCAAGACACAAAGTGATGACCTGAACACTACTAAGAACTCGTTACCCTTAGCATTCTATGTCTAGAATGACTCTCGTGGATGCCAATGGACACAGCTGTTCAAAGAGATCTGGAGGAAGGAGCGAGGGTTAGGGAAACTCTTCTGTTCTCGATGTGTTGTCGGTTATATGCATGCAATGCAACCTCCATGTTTTAATCCTAGCATGTGAGCTTAGACTATGGCGGTTGAACATGTAATTTAGTAGTTAATTATGTCAAATTGGGATTTAGGATTCAATTGGCATGTGAGAACACAATTAATTAAATCATACAATGCAATGATTAAATAAAACTATAAAAGAAATATTACAATTGATTACAACGATCACGGGATCTATGTCGGAAATATGTATGAAAGATTAATTGAAAGGAAGAAAATAATTAAAACTAAAAACGAATCAGATTAGCAATGATATTAGGGATAATAGTCAGTTAATTACCTAATTAAACTACGTCAAAGCGAACTAGGAAGATCAGATACAGAAAGCAGCCCGGAACAGGCACAATAGGAGGTGCGTCCTATGGAAGAGGCGCAACACTCTGTGCGTCTGTTCCTGAGTTGGGTGATTTACGGTTTATTAATGATCTATAAGTCGGATTTAAGTGATTTAACAGATTAAATTATACTAATTATATCAAAGGCGAATCTGGTTATTAAATATGGACAAATCTAACCTCTAAATACACAATTTGATAGATGACTAAAACCCACTAATATTAACTATTAGGGATTTAAGTCAAACAAAATAAATAAATAAAGCCTAAAGAAAAGGTTTGAAAACAATTTTAACATAAATCCGACATAAATCATACATTAATTAAAATAAAGATACAATAAAAAAGATGGGATTAAAACACCCCCAGACTTACATTTTGACGAAAGGAGATATGAACTAAAGTTATCAATTTAGCGACAGCTCGACTCGAATGTAAAGAAAGTGTCCTCCCAAGAGGAACGATCGATTATGTTGATTAAAATTGATTATTGTTGAGTTAGTCAAATTGGTAGGTCAATGCAATAATGTGACATGTAACACCCGCAAATGTACCCTATTTTTATAGTAAAAATATTATACGGATACTTTTCAGCGAAATTTAGTTTTAGTTTAGAATTAAATTTTCCGTGTCTAATTTAGAATTTCCGAGTTTGTTTTCGGACTTTACGCGAGATTTCGAGTAAGTTACGTCTTAAGAAGTTTTTGGGCTTTTCACATGTTTTCCACTTACTCCTTCATATACTCCCACATAACCCTAACTCCCTCACATTCAATCTTCTTCTTCCTCACCAAGTAAACACCAAAACCTAGCCTCCACATTTGATCAAACTTAGAATCGTCACTACTCATTCATTTCTCGCTCAAATTCACTCAAGTTCGTCTTATTCCTTCCCTCTCATCGTCCTCTATCCGTATTGGTAATAAAATTACCGTCTTTCTCGCTTTTCAATTTATCCGTCTTTCTCAAAGGTGAATTATATTCATCTTTTATTGTCTAATTGTAGGTGGTGACCTCCAAGACCCCGACAAAGACTACTTCTTGATAGAAGAGGACATTGACGCGGATTGAAGACACGAAAAGGTAACGGTGATGGGTTACTCGATATCATTTACGTGTTTTAATGTGTTTTCTATGTTAGAAATCGTATTTAGAATAAGGTTAGTAATCATAGGAATTGTGTTGTTGATGATGGTTGTTGTTAGTTGTTAATTGATATGAGAATTGATGGTTTGTATTGATAAATGATGATTGTTGTATGTTTTTGACAAGCTGAAATATGAGGATCGTGTGCCCGAGACAGAACGCTGGCAGCGTCGTGGGACAGTGGCAGCGTTGCCTGGCGCTGGCAGCGTTTCACGCTGCCAGATTTTCCCAAAGTTGAACCTTTGAATTTTATTCCCGCCTTTACCTTCCTTGACCCTTTGGACTTAGATTTCTTGCATTGATGATTTGTTTGTAGCCAACTCCAAATTGTCGGGTTTGGGTTTCGGGTCTCGGGTTTGACTTTGACTTTTGTTAACGTTGGGGTTTGACTTTGAATATTAATGTTTCGAATATATGATAATCCCTTCGCTTGCATCGCATGTTTTGTGACGGTTTTTGATATGTCCCACTTTGAGTCGGTTTTACAAATGTTACTGTTTGAGCACTAATTTTCTATGTGCTTTGTACGTGGATGATAATATCTATTCTTGGTTCGTGAATGGATGATAATATGTTGGATTTACTGTGATCATCGCATGACTTGACTTTGTTTGTCTGTCGAGTCTCAATCTTATCAATCTTATACCGCTAACGGTGAGATGCAAGTCCTAGTGAGAGTGTATGGTTGCCTAAGAGTGTCTTCCCCGAGTCATTCTATAACATGATGGTTACTGATTTGTACTTCATATGCTCTTATCTTTATATATTGAATTGCCTATTTATCCTTCTCGTATTTCATATGTATATTTATATATGCATGCTTCTACTTTTGTATTTCCGTTTATGTACGTTTAATGTGATATGGCTGGGAGAACCCGGAGTTACTCCCCACTGATTGTGGCGTTCATGTTTTTCATGGATGAACAGGTTGCTTGATTGGATGGCTTTTTGCTTGTGGTATTTTGGGTTAGGGTGTGAGCTACCGGGCGTTGGCCTGGATGAATCACCTCTAGACGTTGTTTAGCTAGTTTTCTAATAACTTTGATATTGGATAACGTTTTGACAGACTTCGTCTCTTTGTAGTTTATTCTATTTTAGTTTGAAATTATTTGACATTCCTCGTATTTTCTATTTGCATGTAAAAAGTTTTAAAAACATCGTATTTTCCGCTATATAAATCACATGCTTGTTATGTTTTATTTCCGCATTCGCGAGAGTTGTCACAGTTGGTATCAGAGCTTTTTATCGCTCCCGACGCACACATGAGAACCCTAAACTTAAACTACTTGACCTTCAAATAATAAATGAGAGATGGGTAGAAGTTAAGGACTTTACTTGGTAGTCTATTTGTTTATGCTAATTGATAGGATTAACTTAATTTGTTTTTGTTTCTTATGAAGATGGTTAGACCTCGAGTAGTAGAGAACGTTATACTAGAAGCTCTTACGCAAGTGTTGAAGAATCAACAAGATGCGGCTATTGCTCTAGCCAACCAAGTCCCCCCTCGAAGAGAAGATAACCATCAAGGAGGCTACGCTTGGGTAGCTTGTCAAATAGCTAGAAGTAAGATTAATCCTTATGGTGGAGAGCCGGACCCTACCAAGCTATCGGAATGGTTCCAAGAAATGGAGAAACAATTTGATCTATACCAAGTCCGTGAAGAGGACAAGGTAAGGATTGCAAAGCACTTCCTTGTAAGGGAAGCAGATAATTGGTAGGCGATTACTAGCGCCTCCGCTACTCTTGAAGATGATTTCAATTGGGTGGGTCAAGGAATTTATTGACTTCAAGCAAGCTGACTTGTCGGCGCAAGACTTCACTACGAAGTTCAACAAGCTTGCTCATTTTGCTCCGAGGCTTATCAGAGATGACGAGGATCGAGCTTTCTACTACCGCAACAAGCTTAGTGCTTTACTTCAAAGTAAAGTGAGGAGGAATACGTACTACTTCCTTTGGGGATCTATATGATGATGCTTTATGGGCCGAGAACTCTATGAAAGCCATTAGGGATGAAGCTATGATAAAGAATCCCTCTCCTTCTTACACTCCTAGGCCAAATGTCTATGGGAAAAGGCCGTTTACTCCGTCTTCCTCTAACTCTTATGCCAACAAAAGGAGATTCAATCCTCCTTCAAATGCAAATACAAGAGTTCCTGCTCCTTTCATTTCCCGAGCTACTTTAACGTGGCTCATAGACCATATGCTCCTCCTCAAGCTCAAGGTCGCTTTTGCAACCGTTGTAGACTTCCACACCACCCCGGTGTGTCATGTTCCAACCGACCTTATATTTGCTTCTTTTGCCAAAAGGGTGGTCACCGTTGTGATGATTGCCCCGATCTTAACTTGCCCCTCCAATTGCCAAACCTAAGGGTTCTATCTTCGTTCTGAGCCGAGCCGAAGCCGACGCTCATTCGGAGATAATTACGGGTATGTTCTCGATTTTAGAGCAACCGTGTCTTATTCTTTTTGATACCGGTGCTTCTATGTCTTTTGTGTCTTCGACTTATGCTAATAAATTATCTATCAAGCCTACATCTAGTGAGGATACTCCCATATCCTTACCATCCGGAGATATTATCTCTTGTTCTACTCTTTACCCAAATGTTCCAATCTTTATTTCGGGTACTATCTTTCCCGCAAATCTCCTTAAGTTTCCTCTAGGAGAGTTTGATGTAATTCTAGGTATTGATTGGTTAGCATTGTATCATGCTAGGTTCGAGTGTCGAGATCAAAAGATTTATTTAAAGAGTCCTTTAGGAGTAAGAATAACATATAAGGGATCTCATCCCCGAAAAGATGTGTCTTTGATTTCCGCAATGAAATTGGTGAGTATGGTAAGAAAGGGTCACAAGGCATACTTGTGTATTGTTACTTCTTCAACTACCTCTTTGCCAAATATTGAAGATCTGCCTATCGTTCGTGAATTTGTTGATGTATTCCCTGAATACTTGCCCGGTATTCCTCTAGAGCGTGATGTTGAGTTTTCTATTGATCTTGTACCTGGTTCTGGACCCATAGCCAAAGCTCCTTACCGTATGGCTCCAACCGAGTTGAAAGAGTTAAGGAAGCAGCTTGATGATATGATTGAGAAAGGTTTCATTCGACCAAGTGTCTCGCCTTGGGGTGCTCCCGTTCTTTTTGTGAAGAAGAAAGATGGTCCTATGAGGCTTTGTATTGATTACCGTGAGCTGAACCGAATTACAATCAAGAATAGGTATCCTTTGCCAAGGATTGAAGATTTGTTTGATCAACTAGAGGGTGCTTCTACTTTTTCCAAGATCGATTTGAGATCCCGTTATCACCAAATTCCTGTTCGTGATGCCGATATTCCGAAGACTGCTTTTAGTACATGGTATGGTCATTATGAGTTCAAGGTGCTGCCATTTGGATTGAAAAATGCTCCCGCTATTTTTATTGACCAAATGAACCGCACATTTAGTGAGTACCTTGACAAGTGTGTGGTGGTGTTCATTGACGACATCCTTATTTTCTCCAAGACCGAAGAAGAGCATGCTATTCATCTAAGGACTATTTTGGGTGTTCTTCGTCATCAGAAGTGGTTTGCCAAACTCTCCAAGTGCAAATTTTGGTTACCTAAGGTGTCCTTTCTTGGGCATGTAATTTCTAAAGAAAGTGTAATGGTGGATCCTTCTAAAATTGAGGTCGTTGTTGATTGGAAGAGTCTGACCGATGTAAGAGAAGTCCGAAGTTTCCTTGGTTTAGCTGGTTATTACCGTAGATTTGTCAAGGATTTCTCAAAGCTTGCTAGACCAATGACCCAATTGTTGAAGAAAGAAACCAAGTTCCTATGGAATGAAGCTTGTGAAGCCGGTTTTCAAGAATTAAAGAAAAGGTTGACTACCGCTCCGGTGTTGACTTTACCTGAAGATGGAGTAGACTTTGATGTCTATTGTGATGCTTCCAAGATGGGTTTGGGTTGTGTACTTATGCAAAGTAGAAAAATGGTGGCTTATGCTTCGAGACAGTTGAGAGTTCATGAAGTGAACTATCCTACTCATGATTTGGAATTGGCCGCCGTTGTTTATGCTTTGAAATTGTGGAGCCACTACCTTATTGGTGTTCATTGTCGTATATTCACCAATCACAAGTGTTTGAAGTAAATATTTACTCAAAAGGAGTTGAATATGAAACAAAGAAGATGGTTGGAATTGGTGAATGATTATGATTTTGAGTTGTTGTACCATGAAGGGAAGGCAAATGTTGTTGCCGATGCTCTTAGTAGAAAATCATCTCATGCATTGAATGCTATGCGGGTATTACCCGTTGATCTCTGTGTTGAGTTTCGAAAGTTGAAGTTGGAATTCGTGGAACGTGGATTTGATTTTGTTGGTGCTATGACTGCCGAACCTGTTTTCCTCCGTGAGATCCGCGAAAGCCAAGTTGATGATCTTACCTACAAGTCTATTCAAGCTAAACTTCTAGAAGGAAAAGCTAAAGATTTCAAGTTTGATGATAAAGGTGTCCTTCGGTTCCATGGCCGTTTGTTTGTTCCTAATGGTCTTGACTTGAGAAAGCGAGTTCTTGATGAAGCTCACCTTTCCCCTTATTCTATTCACCCCGGAGGTGATAAGATGTATAAAGATTTGAAGCTACATTTTTGGTGGCCGAATTTGAAAGGCGATGTTGTGTCTTATGTTGGAAGATGTCTTACTTGCCAACAATTGAAAATTGAACACAAGAGGCCCGGTGGATTGCTACAACCTTTGGATATTCCACTATGGAAGTGGGAATCTATTTCCATGGATTTTGTTATGGCTTTGCCAAGGACCGTTGGAAGTAAAGATGCCGTTTGGGTTGTTGTTGATCGTTTGACCAAGTGTGCTAGATTCATTCCGATCAAAGAGACTTGGAGTTTAGATCGACTAGCGAAAGCCTATGTTGATGAGATTGTTAGATACCATGGTGTTCCCAAGGAGATCATATTCGACCGAGATCCGAGGTTTTGTTCAAGATTTTGGAAGGCTTTACAAGAAGCCATGGGTAGTAAATTGTTGATGAGTACCGCTTTCCATGCCGCTACCGATGGTCTGACCGAGAGGACTATTCAGACTTTAGAAGACTTGCTTAGGGATTGTGCACTCGACTTCCAATCTAGTTGGGAAAAGAGTCTACCGTTGGTGGAGTTTTCTTACAACAATAGTTATCATGCCTCGATCAAGATGGCTCCTTATGAAGCTCTTTATGGAAGAAAATGTCGAAGTCCTATTTGTTGGGATCAATTGAGTGATGTTCGTGACTTAGGTCCCGATGTTCTTGTTGAAACCATTGTTCATGTGAATGTCATTCGTGATAGAATGAAAGCCGCTCAAGACCGACAAAAGTCTTTTGCCGATATCCGAAGAAGACCGTTAGAATTTGATGTTGGAGATAAAGTATTCTTGAAAGTATCTCCGATGAAGGGTGTTAAAAGGTTTGGTGTAAAGGGTAAATTGAGCCCGAAATACATTGGACCCTTTGATATTGTGAAAAGGATTGGTGCCGTTGCTTACAAGTTGGACTTGCCCCCGAATTTGGCTAAGGTTCATGATGTATTCCATGTTTCTCAATTGAGAAAGTACGTTAGTGATCCAAGCCATGTCTTTCAAATGGAAATGCCCGAGCTTGAACCGAATTTGTCCTTTGAAGAGAAGTCGATCCGCATCCTAGATCGCAAGGATAAGAAGTTGAGAAGTAAAGTGGTTCCTTTAGTGAAAATCTTGTGGAGATGTGCCAATGTTGAAGAAGAGACGTGGGAAACGGAAGCTTCTATGCGTAGTAA
This sequence comes from Heliosperma pusillum, assembly GCA_022085475.1. Taxonomy (NCBI): domain Eukaryota; kingdom Viridiplantae; phylum Streptophyta; class Magnoliopsida; order Caryophyllales; family Caryophyllaceae; genus Heliosperma; species Heliosperma pusillum. The sequence goes on along the minus strand of JAIUZE010010053.1, from coordinate 753 downwards.
ATATCCAAGCCTATTCGATTAAGGTATCTTTCTTTCGCTCAAGTTTTGAGGGCGAAACTTTTTAAAAGGTGGGGTGATTGTAACACCCGCAAATGTACCCTATTTTTATAGTAAAAATATTATACGGATACTTTTCAGCGAAATTTAGTTTTAGTTTAGAATTAAATTTTCCGTGTCTAATTTAGAATTTCCGAGTTCGTTTTCGGACTTTACGCGAGATTTCGAGTAATTTACGTCTTAAGACGTTTTTGGGCTTTTCTTATGTTTTCCACTTACTCCTTCATATACTCCCTCATAACCCTAACTCCCTCACATTCAATCTTCTTCTTCCTCACCAAGTAAACACCAAAACCTAGCCTCCATATTTGATCAAACTTAAAATCGTCACTACTCCTTCATTTCTCGCACAAATTCACTCAAGTTCGTCTTATTCCTTCTTTCTCATCGTCCTCTATCCGTATTGGTAATAAAATTACCCTCTTTCTCGCTTTTCAATTTATCCGTCTTTCTCAAAGGTGAATTATATACATCTTTTATTGTCTAATTGTAGCTGGTGACTTCCAAGACCCCGACAAAGACTACTTCTTGATAGAAGAGGACATTGACGCGGATTGAAGACGCGAAAAGGTAAAGGTGAAGGGTTACTCGATATCTTTTACGTTTTTTAATGTGTTTTCTATGTTAGAAATCGTATTTAGAATAAGGTTAGTAACCATAGGAATTGTGTTGTTAATGATGGTTGTTGTTAGTTGT